>JABXWE010000498.1:0-130913 GCA_014611495.1 Limonius californicus | reverse complement strand
ACGCGCAACACAGGCATAGGAGAGAAGATCGCTACGTCTCGTAAGAGACAAAGCACCCTAAGAAGAAGAGATCGTCAATTCTTGTCTTTTGCTTTAAATCGCTATTCTCGACTTTTTTAAAATCTCACCATACACGTTTGCACTGATTGCCGTACCACGTTCCAGGAAAACAGTCAACCATACGCATTTCCTGTCTCAAAAATCTGTAGCCATAAGCTTTTGTTTCTGGAACGTTTGGTGAATTGTTCGGCTTTAGGGGAACTAGTATGCTTCCACTTTATTGTTTTGTTGCTTGGTTTCAACATTTGTGTACCTACAAAATTCAAGTCTCATCGCCAGTCACAATGTGAATCAGGTATTCATCGTCATTAGGTTTAGTGGCGTAGCAGAAAGGTCAGTGCAGAGGCAATTCGCTGGTTTTTGTGAACTTCCGTCAACATCTTTGGTACGCACCTCACACGAAGTTTGTAGTACTGTAGCCTTTTCGTAACAATTTTATACGTGATATTTGAAGAAAATTTGCAGGAATATTTAAACAGCCCTTATGTTTCCGAATAAGCCTTATAATCTGTTCTACGAACAAAAAGCTGGAAACAAATAATAAATATAGCAACGCCCGAGTTTGAATAAGCTGAAATGATGATTAAACTTCCCAAAAGTGGCTTTATTCAAGTAAGTGAATCAATTATTGGTTCACAATACAACATTATCGAATATCTATCAATTGAATTAGCTACTTAACCTTTCAAACTAAACTATAGTGGAGACATATAAAGCGGATTGCTTCCATATTTCAAACAAATTACTAAAAACACGATTCTGTATGACTTAACAAATGGCAAAATAAAGCCCTCTTTCCCACTTTTCAAATTCAAATTAAATTGATCTTGTATTAATTTCCGTCGTTATGGAAACAAATAGTAGTTAGTAAATTGAGTTGCCTACATTTAGGCGCTTCTTAAAGAATCTTTGAGAAACTCTATCCCTGAAAGGAAACACTTTTGACCATACATTTATTAACAAAACATTTTTGTTTTTATGTATACTTTAAGCCCTAGAAGTTTGTCCCTGCAATTTATTAACACCCTATATATATTTTAGCACATAATTAGACTTAACTTTGGTAGATGAGTATTTTGAAGATATTTTAATTTTCTACCAGTGTTAATTTTTAGACCCATTTACAGTATTTTACTTTTAACCGTTTCTCAAAAGCTCAATCTTTGTTTTTATGCAAAAACCATATTGGTTGTAGGACGTTAAAACGTTCGAACATAATTTTCCCTATAAATTAAGTGCACGTGTTTAGTTGATTGCTTCATTATAATTTTAGTAATGTGTCATTTACATTGCGTTTGAAATTTTGCACACTCATGGTAAGAGCATATAATTATCCGAAATATGTAATTCATGGCTTAATCAAGTCATAATTACTTTCGTCGCCATAATGTTCATCGAACCGATTGTATTGTGTGCGACTATTAACTCGCCTCATGCGCAAACAAAACAACAAAGCTATAACCAGGTAAATGTAATTTGTGGAAAATACAAATTAAAGGTCCCTCCCTTTATCCATGGGTAAATTAAACGAATTCCTATCGAAATTGTAATTAAGCAAAGTTTCAAATAGCGCTTCGAGTAATTAATCACCGACGCCTGCCTATATTTCCAGAGAGTACATCTGATAGGCTATCTAGCAATAGTTAACAAAATGCAAATATCAAACTTCCAACTGCAAATTACCCCGAATGTAGAATGCAATTAGATTTTGACTGCCGGAAATCCCTAAAATATACTGCATTTATTGTCTGAATTGTTATTGTCCCGATAAAAGCTTTGAATTTATTGCAACAAAAAAGTTAGTTGCGAAACGGCATTTCATTAGTTAGTCGTTAAACAAAATGTTGTTTTTATAGAGGAAGTTACTTTTATTTGTAAATGAAATACAGAGTATGCGGAAATAAAAAGGGTAGATAGTGGATAGGTGGGATATTTATTTGTTCAAAATTTGATATTTGGGTCAAATAAAACTATTATTAATTACCGAACTCTGTAAAGATTTTTACGTCATCATATGCGCATATAATCACGACATCTAAAGTATATTCACAAGTTGTTTACATGTTATTTTATACAACCACTATAAGTCTCTGTAGATCATGCATCTCACTTATTTTAACAAGGAAATGCTAATAGTTTTTTATTACAAGACTGCAATCTTTAGACATATATTTTTAGCATATTTATTTAAAGATTTTTACATCATCATATGCGCATATAATTACGACATTTAGTGCATATTTACAAGCGGTTTACTTATATACGTATAAAACTGCTGCAAGTATCTAGAAATCATTGCTCTTAATATTGTTTTCTTTTAGAAATATAGTATTCGCATAATTTTACAGATTTCTTACATCATCATATGCTCATATAATTACGACATCAAATGTATATTCACAAGTTATTTACATGTTATTTTATACAACCACTGTAACTCTTTGTAGTTTATTTTTCTTACTATTATTTTAGCAAGAAAATGCTAATAATTATTTATTACATAATTCTGTAATATTTAGATAGCAATATATTTTGAGCATATTTTTTAAGATTTATTTGCGCGTATAATGACGATATTTAGTGTATATTTACAAGCTGGTTACTTATATATGTATAGAACAGCTGCAAGCATCTATAAAGCACAATTATTAACATTATTTCCTGCAGTAATATCGTATGCGCATATTTTTAAAGATTTCTTACATCATCATATGCTCATTTAATGTATATTCACAAGTTGTTTACATGTTATTTTGTACAACCAGTATAACTCTCTGTAGATCATTTTTCAACTAATACTTTACAAGAAAACGCTAATTAGTATATATGACATGACTCTGCAATCTTTAGAAATATAGTTTGAGCATATTTTTCAAGATTTTGCATCATCATATGCGCATATAATTATGATATTTAGTACATATTTACAAGCTGTTTACTTATATACGTATAAAATTGCTGCAAGCGTCTATAAAGCATTGTTCTTAATATTATTTTCTTCAGAAATATGGTATTCGCATATGTTCAAGAATTTCTTACATAACCATATGCTCATATAATTACGACATCTAATGTATATTCACAAGTTGTTTACATTATATTTTGCACAACCACTATAAGTCTCTGTAGATCATTTTTCAACTATTACTTTCGCTACAAAACGCTAATAATTATTTATTACATGACTCTGCAAACTTCAGAAATATAGTGTGAGCAATTTTTTCAAGATTTTTACATCACCATATGCGCATATAATTACGATATTTAGTGAATATTTACAAGGTGTTTAACTTATATACGTATAAAACTGCTGTAAGCGTCTTTAAATAATTGTTGTTATTATTATTTTCTTTACAAATATCGGAACGCGATTTATTACATCATCATATGCGCATATAATTACGACATCTACTGTACATTTACAAGTTGTTCAGATGTTATGATATACAACCACTATTAATAAGTCCCTGTAGAACATTTTTCTAAATATAATTTTATTAATACAGTGCTAATAATTATTTACTGCAAGACTCTACAGTCTTTACAAATATTGTTTTTGCATAGTTATAACGATCTTTACATCATCATATGCGTATATAGTTCCGACATTTGATACATATTTACAAGTTGCTTACTTGTAAATTAATATCCTACTATAAGTATCCATAAATTATTTCTCTCGCTATTCTTTTATTAATTAAATGCCAGTAATGATGATGACAAGGCTGCGTAAATTTAGAAATACAGTATGTGGATATCTTTAAAGATTTTTACATCATCATATATGCCTTTAATAACGACCTTTAATGCATGTTTACAAGCTGTATTCTTGTTAACTTATATACCTATTCTAAGCCTCTATAAATCATTTTTACACAAATATTTTATTAATAAAGTGTTAATAATTATTTATCAGCATATGCGCATATAGTTCCAATATTGGTGTATGCTTCCATGCTGTTTACTTGTAAACTTATGTAACTGCTATAAGCTTTAATAAATAATTTCTCTCACTTAATTTTATTAATAATTTGGCAACAATTATTTACTGCATGACTCTTTTGCAATCTTCAGAAACATTGTATCTGCATATTTGTGAAGATCTTTACATCGCCATATGCGCATATAGTTCCTACATTGGTGCATTTTTACCAGCTGTTTACTTGTAAACTTACGTGACTACTGTAAGGTTTAATAAATTATTATCTCTCGCTTTATTTTATTAATAAAATGCTAATAATTATTTATTGCAAAAGTCTTTTGCAATCTATAGAAATATTGTATTTACATATTTGTAAAGACGTTTACATCACCATGTGCGAATATAATTCCCACATTTAATGCATATTTACAAGCTGTTTATTTGTAAACTTATGTAACTACTATAAGCTATAATAAATAATTGCCTTTACTCTATTATATTAATAAAACACTAAGAACTATTTATTACAAGACTTTGCAATATTTACAAATATTGCATTTGAATACTTGTAAAAATCTTTATATCGCCATATGCGCATATAGTTCCGACATTGGTGCACATTTATAAGCAGTTTCCTGTAAAATTGTGTAACTACTACAAGCGTTAGCAAATCATTTTCGTTACTTTATTATATTATTAAAATGCTAATAATTACTTAGTAAAAGGCACTTGAATCTTTAGAATATTGTATTTACATTTATATAGATCATCATATGCGCATATACATAGTTCCGACATTTGATACATTTTACCAGCTGCCTACTTGTAAACTTATGTAACTACTACAAGTTTTTACAAACTATTTATGTCATTGGTATTGGAATCCTATTGAGGGTTGTAATTTACATATACAACGCGTCCAAAAGCTTGGGTTTTGGTTCTATCCCTGTTCTTGCACGCACGCACATACGTAGCAGTTAAACTAAGCTGTCGGATGTTTTAAATATTTTTAATTAGAATTACTATGAAGCAGTTTTTCCAAATGGGTTGTACAAGTATCTGTAAAGTTTTGTTTGTAATTGTTACTTCTCTAGGTTGTTAGAAGATTGTAATTGTGCTACAGCAGGAATTTACTTTTAAACCCCCAAAGGTTTACATTAAAAAGTCATTTTAAAACAGCGGTTATCGACTATATTTCGACTCTTTGTTTCACTAACAGGTCTTGAATATCCAATATAATCGATTCGATATAATATACCATTGGAACAAAAGCGTAAAAACTACTTTTTATGGCTTATGATCGATTAAATATCAATTTGTTGTTGAAGTATTAATGCATATAATACTTCTTTGGCAATAAAGGCATTTGGTGTAAGGCTATCTGCTCAACTATCATATGTTTATACAGTTTCCACAAAAAAGCTTTTAGTACTATTATATCTAAAACTTTATTCGTCATTTAACATAATTTCGGGTTATTATCGTCATAAAAAACGAAGCGTTCCATAATAACAAATATACGAAGCCGATAAGCAATTCCCCAGTCTAACAAAATAAATTGGTAATCTACAGACCATAACCGAATTGCCAAAACTTTGTATAATAATCTTTGCTTTCGCAAAACTTTCCCGTACCAACTTCGTTTTATGATTAGAAAGACACCGAACGAATCTTCGAAATTAAACTCGTAAACGGCTGGGAGCTGCGGCCATTTAAACATTAATCCGAGCTGCTCATTGGACATTACCTGCACGTATTAGCCAAGGAAATAACAATAATGGGACGATTAAAATACGAATTTAATATCTTTATGATTTGATATAAGGTCGGGCAGATGTCCGACAGTTTTATGGGGCTATTAAAACGTTACTAGAAAAATATCCTGTTTAATGTACGTTTGAAATCGTGCTATTTGCGTTATGTATTAATAGATCTTAGTTTAGATATTATCTCAAATTGCTCTCCTACACACGCTTGACAGAAAAATAACTAAATACTACAAGCTCGAAGAATTTCCATCAAATAATTAATCATAAATTGGAACGAACACAATCTTATAAGTTAATTTGTTGTTAGTTAAGGTGAATAATGTTGTTGCTTCATTATATGATCTTATTTTCCCCATTTAAAGATGTTTGTCTTATTACTGTGATCGTTCAGCATATTCGCAAGATTGAAGTTTTGTAAGTTTGAGGTTATAAAATATAATGTATAGGTTATATCAAAATGCACCTTTTTGTCTCTGAAATCGATGCAGTAAAGAAGAAGCGATTTGCAAACGATTTAACTTGCGTTCTTTGGTCGACAAGCGCGGAATCCATCTGGTACTCACCTTGCGATACTTTGGTTTGTATTTTATGTCTTCAACACTTTCGTCACTATTTGTAACGTTTGAGGACTTCGACGAGCTGTTGTTTGTCTGTCTTCAGTTTTATTTCATTTTCTCGATTAACCGCAGCTCTTCGTCGTTGATGCTCATTTTCTACACGAGTTCTCCCGTCTCTAATAGATTTCATCACTTAAACACCCGAAGTTTAGAAAGACATTGATCGCCGCATTGTGCTTGTAGTCCTGTAAGAATTTCAGTCGAAATTACGTCCGAATTTGTAAGAATTTTGATTATTATGCGCTATTTCACACTACAATGAGAAGAACGCTCTGACATCGTAGTTGTAACTGTCGAAATAACATTATAGCGAAACAATTGCCATGGATATGTTAACAAGAGTCACGGTCATCTTCAAATTAATTTAATTTTTGGAATTATCTTCAGATGGGGTTCCAATTTAAATATTTCTGTTGAAATTTGAACACTTTTCGTAGTTGAATGCATTACATCTACCATTAAAGTGGCTATTTCAACTACTATTTACAAAAAATTAATTTAATCTTTTTTAATATAATATTCCTGCTCGGATAAATCGTTATCTGGATTCGCACATATGTTTGCAATAGACAAACAATTAAAGCAAATTACCAAACGAATAACAACTGTTTTCGCATATTTACACAATAAATCAAAGGAAGAAACAATCTAATATGCACTATGGTATAGCACACCAAAAACAATAGCTAAACACAACATTTGAAAATACCAGTGCAGGATGTACAGAATTAAATTTATTACCAGGACTTCTACCTGCACATTTGTTCTTTGTGTTCATCATTTCTGACACCTTTGGAAGCCTAATGATTCCTTTGACTGCAATGGCTGATCTTCTTTTTGGCAAGTGTGACATTAATTGAAAGGAATGTTTTCTAGAAATGATTTGGAATTTTTCTATATTTTATGTTTTGCTATTTATGTAGCGAAAAAGAAGGTGCGTGGTTCTGTTCTACAGCTATAGTTGTTTTTGTAGTTCATTGCATTTCGTTCAATGTGGTGTTCGCTATAAGAAACTAACTCGTTATTCACCAACACTTTGGGTAAAACATGACAAATACAATATTTTTCTATCCGGGAATTTTTTTGAGAATCTTTTACTTTTAGCGTTTGAATTATTCACATAATCGGGCTATTTTAACTAATTTGTAACGGTAGTATAACTAGTGATCCCGATGTTCTGACTCACTTCGGTTTCATCATTAACTGTGAAAGTATATATTAGTTTTTGTACCAAAAATTGCAGAAAGGAAACCTTTAATGACTATTATCACTGCCATTTTAGATCCAGCGATGGTAAATGTACTGATTTATAAAATAAAATATACGTACGTTAATATATCCATGTTATAATTTAATTTGTTAATGTTTATTGAGCGAATGTTTCATTTCTGAATACCAAGTGATTTTATCACTCTGTAGCTGATATAGTATGTCCTCATGTCGGTGTCAGTTCCTACAACTTTGGAATAAGAATGATATAAGTAATAAAATTTTGGCGATTGTGACTTGGGTTCGGCACCCCAGTGTCACCAAGTAGCGTATAAAAATCGTGTGCTGCAACCCATCACACACTATTTCCCAATCCGGCTTCGGCAACTATGGAGTCTCAATCCCAGAAACCTTTTCCGGAAGTTCTGTCGTTCCGATTAGACTTTAAACTTCAGGTCCTCCGTGTTTCTGCCTTAGCCCTGAGGAGAAACACGTGGCACAGAAGAGACCGGTACTCACTAGTGGGATATGGAAAGCTGTGGATTATAACTAATAAAATATAAAAAATAAAGTCGTTGCTCGCGCTTATGGATTATATCGAATGTCAACAAGAGTAGGACAACCATAACATATAAACTTTGGTCGGCGAAATATGAACAAAAAATAATTTAATGATTATATAACCATTTTCGGTTTCGCTGAAAATGATCAAAACATTCTTGTTTCTAATTTGAATCCCGGTATATTTTCAGTATCTGTCTACATTTTTACTTCTTTTATTTGGCGATAAATACATATTTTACTAAAATTCTATACCAATAGTACGTTCTTCTCTCATGTCTTCGTAATTTTTAGTAGAGTGTTATAGTGTAGGGCGTTCCACTACGGGTTTGACAATGCGTATTTGCTCTGGGATAGTATGATCCGCACTGGAATTGGTCTGAACTCTTTTTCAGTGCAGTTTTGATACTTGAAATCCCATAATAGTAAATACAATTGGCACTTGATGTGTTAGTTATTAGCGTATGACGCCACGCGGTGGTTAAAATCTCTATTGTCAAACAATCATTAACACAGCAGGCAACCAGACATACAGCAACGGCGCATGCGCACGCCCATTTAGATACGTTGCGTATCCGTCTGTACAACGCCACACGTCCACCATGCATTTGAGAATAGGTGAATTTTTTAACATGAGAGTGTCAGATCTGCATATATTAATCTGTGCTGGACTGGACTTTCAAGCGTGGCAATACTTACAAAGGTGATTAAAATGTCTTCTTCATATACCCTCAAACACAGATATGACTGTTAATACATTGGTTATAAACCATTTAAATGGTCGTTAGTTCTCTTTTAGGAATCGTTAATGTTATCTGATTCTATTATTGATGTAGATCCTCATCTTATATGGTTTATAGTCTTTTTTCTAGAATTATAAGTTAATTTTTGCATCCATGACTATTATAATCTATTTTTATACATATAATTTAAAAAAGACTAAATTATTAAAATTAACTTTTTCAAAATAATTTTTTTTTTGTGATTATTGTTACATGGTGCTATTGTTCTTAATTTAATTTTAAAACTAATTTTCGCATATTAATTATTTTCTAAATATTCTTTTAATTTAATAAGCCATATCATTAGAATTATTCCTTTTAAACATTGTTCTGAATCAATTCTAATAACACTGTCCATATTTTCATAACTCACTGACAACACAAGCTCAACACTTTTACACACAGAAGTGAGGTTAAGGATGGTAAAATGTTTCGACACACGAAACCAGAGCTGGCTATCCGCGTCAGTTTCAAAAAATCAAACGCGAGATCAGTTTAGAACTAGAACATGTTCTCGTGTAGTGTGTTCTGAAAATACAAGTGTAACACGCTAAAATGGTACGAGTTCAGGTTCAGTGCACTAAAGGCAACCGCTTTATGGAAACATGAAATTAGTTTATGTCAGCGCCTGACTGAAACAATTGTATTAATAATTGTAATGATCTTCTAATTGGTGGACAAATAATGACAGATAATTATGACTCCACTGTAGATAGCTAACATTTCAATAACATGTTTTCCATAATTTTGTGTTGTTATGTATACCTTGATGGTTAGAACTGATATTGCTTTAGTTTGAGGAGTAATTACCAGTTACGAATATGTAGTAGCATAGGTATTATTATTACATTATCCTGCATGTTGCAACAGCAGCAACTCCAGGGAAGTAAACATTCAAGTGAACATTGATTTATTGTATGTCTGAAATTGCCTCTGCGACAAATAATAAATCACCAAGAAGAAGCGCGTAAATTTACAGCTTATTATTAGTCTATGTACTAAAAATACAAATATATACCTGCGAAGAGCTATGTGCGAAAAGTGTTCAAATTTAAACAACTATTTATTTATGAAAAAGGGATACTTAGTACACTATTACAAGAATAAAAACTATGCGACTTTTCGATATAGTCGTAGCGATGCACTTGCACTACCGAATCTGCCTAATACCCCCCTGGAAGAAGGTTTTGAGTTGCATGCGTATCCACTCTTAACAGGCTCGATAACTTCTTGTTACTGAAATATTTTCCCGGATAAAATTGCTTTCAGTTAGCCAAAAAATATTAATCGAATGGAGCAAGATCAGAATTCTATGCTGTATGTGAAAGAAGGCCCTATTGAAGTTTGTTTATGGTTTCAACTGTTCTTGCAGCCATGTGAGGGTGAGCATTATCTATAAGAAAGCAGACAGAACTTTTTTCGTATTAGTTTGTATATATACCATGTCCTGTAAGGAAATCAATAAAGAGCGCCTACTGAGGATCCCAAAAAAAGGTTGCCATTGCTTTACCAGCTGACAATACAGTTTTTACTTTCTTTGGCTTTGGAGATGCGGTGTGGCACCATTCAAACAGATGCGTAAAATAATGTATCCATATGTCATCAATTGGTACAATTGAGTTCCAAAATTACTCTTTTTCTCTCTTATATCACTGCAGTAAAAAAGAAGCGATTTGCGAGCTATTCATTGAATTAACAAGCGTAAAATTCACCTGGCGCTCATCTTACGATATGAACAGAAGTTGCAGCTCGTTGTATGCGAGGCCCATTTTCTACAAGAGTTCTACCGTCCCTAAAAAGTTTTGATCAGTTTTATTTTTAGAAATACATTGATCGCCGTATTGTGCTCGCATCTTGTAAGAATTTCAGTCGAGTCACGGCCAACCTTTAAGTAATTTAATTTTTCTAATTGTCGTTAGATGGGATTTCAAATTAAACATTCCGGTTTAATTTTAAAACTCCTCGTATATTTTGAAGTAGAGTTTTTTGACGTCATTTTATTTTCTCATATAACATTAATTATCCAATGTCAACCTTGTATTCTTCTCTCATTTATTAGACGGTCTGGGAATATATATTTTCATTTTTAGCTATACCTTCGTCAAAAAAAAACTTCATTCTATAAAATATGTCAGTGTAAGTAAATCTAATTTTACTCGTAGTTGGTCTCCCGATGCTTTTGTGTCTCTTTACCCATGTTTTACATCACATTCATTTTTGTGATAATTCAAAATGACTAATGCTTGTGGCTTGCCGGAATACAGTTCGAACCGAGGTACGTTTCATTTAATATTGACAGAAACACTTAACAGTTATTTACGATTTGAAGAATTGCTTTAACAGGGGCTGATAGAGAATGTACATTTCTTGTTACTTGCTCCTTTTATTGCTTTTATATAAAGTAACCATTAGCCTTTGCCGAATTCTGAATTTAGGACATTTGGACTTCTTGAAGTAGACAATTTTATTAACGGCAAAGCTAATGGAAAACCCATAACAAGTTTCTGAAATAGAATTAGGTGTAACGTATTAATCAAACGGTTCAAAACTAAGCAGAATATTATCTGCTCATTTAATGTTGTTTTAAAGTGAAAGATTTTGCAAATATAATTTTTAGCTGCTTAGAAACACTTAGTATGACAATATTTGTTTTCTTTGCAACAGAAGGTTGCTTTATTTTTTGAAAATACGATTTATTGTATTTTCCACATATCCAAGCCATCTGTTAACAAATAGTTACTATTGACGATCTTCACTGGTAACAGTATTTATATACAGGGTGTCCCAGTAAGCGTATCGAGCGGCGATATCATGGAAACTATAATGCCTACAGCTTCGGGAAAAAAAATTCATAACTAAAGTGATGAAAAGAAATTGCTGAAAATATTTTCAGGTTTCATATTTTACCGCGAGGGGGCGCAATGACTGGGGTGAACTATAAAACTCAAGATTTCGACTGAAATATCCAGAACAAGGTATAACTTTGAGAGCACCATTGGAAAGATGAGTTGATGCTGCATCATTTTGATTCTAGACTTTTTGTTGTATCACCCTTAATAAGGGGAGGAGGACCTGATGAATTATGTAACATTTAAATCGTCATATCTTCATCCACCTTTATCCGAATTTGTTTAGCTTTGGCTTGTTCGAAAGTGAATTTCATGCTGATTCAGAATTCCGATTTAGTTGCAACAATTTATTTTCAAAAAAAAGTTAGAGGGCGCTGTTTGCAATGATTACAGTTTTTTCTAATTTTCTCGAAAATTTTAAATGTTATGGTATTTTTTTTAACAGCAGATATAAAAGGCCCAAACAAAACGCAAATTCTAGCGCAAACCGCATATCAATATCTTTATTCATTCTTGATTTATTGCCAAATAAGTGTATTAATAGGTATTCCATTAGACATAAAACAAATGAATGATAAATTTGTTTGTTTATTTGTTTGATTTGACAAGTGGCAGATCTATTGTTGGTTAGATAACATAGTCGTTGAGTTTTGGTTTTGAATTCATGTTTATTCGTGTTTCTCAACTGTATTTTTTCTCTTTTAATTTATGAAAATGCCTTTTTCCAATTCCGAAGCTTACGACATGCTTGCGATTTATTTTCAATGTTTTGAAAATGCATGTATTGCTGCACGCGAATATTCCCTAAGATATCCTGGAAGAACACATTACAGTCGGATGGTATTTACACGTTTGGCCATGCGTCTTCGGGTTACCGGACATGTACAGCCTATTCCAGTAGCCAATAGAAATCGGGCCGTTAGGAATGAGCACAACATTATAAATGTCCTGGCTTTAGTTGAAGCGAATACGCATGCAAGTAGCAGACAACTATCTATAGAACTAGGAATCTCTAAGACAACAATAAATCGAATCTTAATGGACAACAAATTACACCCATATCATTTGGTTTTGCACCAAGCCCTGATGGACAGTGATTTTGACAGAAGATTGAACCATTGTTATTGGTTAAGAGGTATGTGTAATCAGGATCCTCAATTCCTATCCCGCGTATTATGGACTGATGAAGCTACGTTTTCCAGTACGGGAAAAGTCAATTTACACAATATGCACTACTATTCAGCAAATAATCCTCACTGGATGCGAGAAGTGGATAACCAAAACAAGTGGAGTGTTAACGTGTGGTGTGGCATTTTAGGGGACAAGATTATTCGACCATTCATTATTAATGGACATTTAAACGGCGCAATGTATTTAGATTTTTTAACAAACGAATTGCCAGCTCTTCTGGAAGATGTTTCATTAGAGATAAGAAGAACGATGTGGTTGCAGCAAGACGGATGTCCAGCTCACTTTTCACTTGCAGTCCGCAATTTCTTGGACCTAAGCTTTCCGAATCGTTGGATTGGAAGAGGCAGTATTTTTCCATGGCCAGCTAGATCCCCAGACCTAACTGTTTTAGATTTTTATTTATGGGGAAGAATAAAAGATCTGATTTACCAAACACGTCCTACCACACCAGAAAATATGGTTGAACGTATACAAAATGCGATAGACAGCATTTCAAGAGCTGAAGTAGGATCTGCCGTATTCAGTACACGGCGCAGAATAACTAGTTGTATTTTAAATGAAGGGAAGCATTTTGAACAACTGTGAAATATTTCTAGTTTTTGATGATTTGTTAAAGTTGTTTTTATCGTTAAGTAAATTGTGCTATTGATAATTGCAAATCATTTAATAATTAATACAAAATTCAAATGTATGTCAAATCAGACACATAAACAAACAAATTTATCATTCATTTGTTTTATGTCTAATGGAATACCTATTAATACACTTATTTGGCAATACATCAAGAACGAATAAAGATATTGATATGCGGTTTGCGCTAGAATTTGCGTTTTGTTTGGGCCTTTTATGTCTGCTGTTAAAAAAAATACCATTAGATTTAAAATTTTCGAGAAAATTAGAAAAAACTGTAATCATTGCAAACAGCGCCCTCTAACTTTTTTTTGGAAATAAATTGTTGCAACTAAATCAGAATTCTGAATCAGCATGAAATTCCCTTTCGAACAAGCCAAAGCTAAACAAATTCGGATAAAGGTGGATGAAGATATGACGATTTAAATGTTACATAATTCATCAGGTCTTCCTCCCCTTATTAAGGGTGATACAACAAAAAGTCTAGAATCAAAATGATGCAGCATCAACTCATCTTTCCAATGGTGCTCTCAAAGTTATACCTTGTTCTGGATATTTCAGTCGAAATCTTGAGTTTTATAGTTCACCCCAGTCATTGCGCCCCCTCGCGGTAAAATATGAAACCTGAAAATATTTTTCAGCAATTTCTTTTCATCACTTTAGTCATGAAATTTTTTTTCCCGAAGCTGTAGGCATTATAGTTTCCATGATATCGCCGCTCGATACGCTTACTGAGACACCCTGTATAGGTTTAACTTAATTTGGCGATAGAATTAAAGAAGCAGCTCCAGAAGGTTCGTTTTTACTTTAATGAACGCCCTATGGGTAGGAAGATAGAAAGAGGTGGCGACGACAGTTAATGATGACGTAACTTGTACCCACAATGAAGAAACAATGCACTGGGTCGCAATAGATTCCATTATATTATACCATGAGACTTCTACTTGGAATATCGAATATCTAATTGTTTTAAATTACCCAGAAACGATGAACAGAGGCACATAGTGTTTGTTGAAACGTCTAATATTCACGGAAACGTGGATAATTTTTATCCGTTTAAAACTAAGCGAGAAATCACACGGTATTCTCAACTAAATTATATACTGTATGTAGTTAATCCGACTTTATTGTCATATAGTTAAGAGTTTTTCAGGAAGCTGATGATTTTCTTTTCTTCGTAAGGGTCGATACATAACAATTCTGGTTATTTCGAATATTGTATTCGTATGCGGTGTATTTGGTGCAGCTTACCATGACATGCTTGACAGTTAGAAATATATTGCAGATTTCATGCAGGAGTTTCGCTTCTTTGTTAAAGATGTGAACATGCGTAAGTTTGGTGTGACCTATTCTTAAACGGGTTAGCACTATGTTTGATCTTATGCTCAGCGTTTGGGAAGATGGCCATGAATCGATGGTGGCTTTAATTTCTTTGAATTTGTTGTTTACTGTATTTGTACATGCTGTTTCTTGCATTTTTTTGGAGTTTAACAACATTCATAGAACTCTGTCATCATCATCATTGCCAGTCTTTTTGTTCCACTGTTGGGCATCGGCCCCTTCTCTGCCATGTTTTTTTCCTCAGCGCTAAGTTACAAGCACGGGGTACCTACAGTTTAACGTCGAATCCGAACGATAGAAATTACAGAGCAGGTTTTTGGTATTTAGATCCCACGGTTGCAAGCCGGATTGGAAAATTGTGTGGTGGGATTTTATAAATCTGTATAGCAATGCTTAACGAGAATCGACGTTTTACTTAGAGGGCGAGCGCTCTACCAACTGAGCTATCACCACACATGGTGGAACTCTATGTAACAAGAAACGGGTGTTTGTATAAATAGTTAGTCCCTTTTTAAGTTGCTTTATCAGCTGTTTTATTACCAACGATGCCAACATGTGATGGTACCCACATATTAACGAAATTTTGGTTTGAGTTGGCGATATCTAAATGGCCTTCCTTTATGCGTACTGAACGTCTAACGCATTACAGTGTTTGTTCGATAGCGTACGCTTTTCCCGTGTATATACTGCAGTCGGGACGAAGTTTAAAGGATTGTTGCTCTGGTAGCATAATTAAGGTAGCTCTTACGCTAGCGCTTGTTTTTGAGGCGTCGATTTTCGTTGGCTTTAATTTACTGGAAACGGTAGAACTTTAAATTACAGCAACAATTATTAACCTCAACCCCATTTTTACTGATCACAAAAAACGTCTGAGCGCCGTGTAGTACGAGGCTCGACTTTTTTGTATAATCTTATTAAATAACAAGTCAGCCATTCTCGGTACAAATGGTGGCGCTAGCCTCAAGGGTTTGTGATTCCTAGAAATATTTTCAAAAATGTTCACGTATAACAATACACATACCAGTATTAACTTCCG
Source organism: Limonius californicus (assembly GCA_014611495.1). Lineage (NCBI taxonomy): Eukaryota > Metazoa > Arthropoda > Insecta > Coleoptera > Elateridae > Limonius > Limonius californicus. Next base: position 114,946 of record JABXWE010000498.1, on the reverse strand, counting down.
GGATAATAAAAGGTGACCTACGAAATTCATGTACTGAATTTAAGAAATGTTAAATGTCAAATTCAAATACGGGAAATCCTGACGAAAATTTAATGAATTTACTCAATTCTGTAAAGTGGGTTGCGTATTATACATATATATTGCTATGGTTCTTCGCCTCACGTTGGTGGCGACAAAAAGTTGCTGTATTTATAAAAGTCATGGAATAAACAAACAATTTATGCCAACTAGCTCAAACATAAAACTGTTATCTCAGGGAATTACTCGTGGCTTCATTTCGTACAGAAAAACTGAAAACGTTTAACTAAAAATTAATGACACGTGCAAATCCATAGAATGGCCACTTTGGTTTACTGTCACTTCGTGCGCCAAAAAGTTTAAACGTTCAAAAGAAAAATTAATACGCGCAAATGTTTACTTTCCTCGTTCTGCTTTACTGACACCGAAATTAGTTCATGTTTTATCTGCACCAACCTTTTTACAGATGTTAGGCATGCCAAAATGCCCCTGCACTGCTACTTCACCAGTACACAGACCGCACTCCTCTCCTCCAGGCTGGTTCTGCTTATCGTGCACTGCCGTCACTTCCCGACATGCAGTACTTAACCATTTCCATTAACAATGATTAAAACTCACATTTCATTTTATGATGCTCTATTCTCCCTTTCAATATTACAATTTTTATGACATTCCAAAATAAACCGAAAACGAACCACCTCAAACAAAAGCAAAAACCGAACTTCCTTTTTTAATTTACCTTAACTACCAATAAAAATACAAAGATTATGACAGATGGGAAAACTGTCAAGCTGTCAAATCCCAATTTTCTTAAATATTATTAATTTACACAACAAATCATCATTTTAGATGGCGCTTTTACCCAATTAGTACTTAAGCCTCCTATTATAATATCACAGCAATATATATATATATATATAAACAATATGCGATAACCATGTGACGTCACGACAATGTTAATGAGCTGGCGGGTTGTGTAGATATTTCAACTATAGACGGATATTAAACCCGACATTTCGAACAATTCCTCAGATTTTAGAGGCGAGATTCCTTTACAATTCTTTAGGTTTTCAGGTCTCTATTATTTCAGAAAATTTACTAATAATTTTTCGATATGTTTCCTAGTGCATGTCTACGTAAAAATTTACGAAATAATACACTTCTACGATATTGTATTAAACCCTGCTAAGTTTAGTTTGTAACCAGCTAGTAATGACATTTATCCAACGCTATTGGTTGTGATATTAAAAAGCTAGCAAAATGTGTCAAAAACAAATTAAAAAATGCACGCATCATTTTCCTGGCATACTGTCGGCCTGGAGGAGATAGTATTGGCAATCACTTAAAAGTAAATTATTTCGGCGAGAAGTTTTCGATTTTAAAGAGAGCGCGAGGCGGAATCCACGGTAAAAAGCGAACATAAGGAACGTCAGAATGTGAAATGTAAAGTTATTACAAAAGCGAACAAATACGAGCCCATCTGGCACATAAAAAAGCGCATTTTACTGTGTATATTCCTCAAAAGGACGACTTTTATATTTTTTGCATATTTACATTGTGTTCTCATCAAACACGCTGTCCCTTTATACAGAGATTCTCCCTACTTGGGCGACATTTGCGGGAAATGGAGTTATTTTATGTCCCAGAAGGAATCAGTCATTTTAATTCAGAGATAATCCTGAAAATAAGTACACGTGCGTGTTAATCAGAATTTAGGTCTACTTGAACGTAGGAATTTTAAATCGCACTCCCAGTTGAAAGCAACAACTACGTGCAAGATGGAATTCACACCACGAGTAGAGGATTTTTCCACGTGGCATTGATAAACAAAACTATACGTGCACTGAATCAGAATTCCCTCCTGAATTGTATATTAGGTTTTTCTTCTTTCCCCGAATCATGTTTTTATATCTTGATGGATAAAAAATATATTCACAATTTCGTTTTATTCAAGGTTTATTCAGACCGAAGTCTAGGGATGATTTTAGATACAATTTCTTATAAAAGCCCAACGGGAGTTTTAGACGTCGTAGAAAAAATTCCATCAGGGCCAATTCTGTTTCTGTTTTGACTAACGGTTTAGATTGTTTTGAGAATTATGTTGTGGAAATTTATATTTTGATGTGATATTCTAAATTGCATTTAAATATTTTACAAGCGCTAAATCCGATTAGTTAGTTAGTTCTATTTTTAAAAAGTTACTCTTCGTTTCCCTTTATAGCGCCACGACGCCTTTGGGAAAGTAGCAGGTACAGCTGTTACTATTGCTAGCGCCCGCCGGAGAACGAGGGAGGTATTGTGGCTAGGACTACGCTCCAGCCGCCTATGATTATCCCAAGAATTCTTACATAGGCACCGCTTGGCCTAAATAGCTGAAACCCTGGTCGCGAATTGCACAAAGTTTCTTAACTTCTAAACTTGAACTCCGCGCTTGCAATATCGGCACAGTCGTGAACACAGTCGTGAAATAGTAGTACTAGCCTGTGACTTTAAACAATGTATTTTAACTACAGTCACCGCACCGAAAGTAAGTTTGCATCGGCGAGTGTTTCGTGGTTCCAGCTGAGTTGGTCGGTCAGTAATCATTTAAGGCTGAGTCGACCTATAGCTTGCAATTTTCTTTGAAAAAAACACCTAGTGTTATGACGGTATTCCGGGAATCAAACTCGGGACATCCAGCATTTGCAATTTGTGAACTATACCCACTAAACTACGCAGTCTCTACAAAGTGAAGTTAATTCATAGAAATGTCTGAAGTTAAAAAGTACATAATTTAGTTGAAGTTGGATATCTGTTGAGTCATATTTAATATTTTTATGGTTTTATATAATTCTCAAATTTAAATCTGAGCGAATTGCTTCGTCGTTTTACTTTTTGTTAATACTAGTTCAAAGCAGTATTAAAATGACATACTATTTACGATTACGATTTACGATTTCTGTTTAAAAATATGTGAATTGAATTATTTATATGTGCTAAACTTTGCATACTATAACTATTTTTTGAAATTGATTTGCGATATGTGAAATAAAATTCTCATATTTGAAAGCAAAATCACATATTTTCAATTCCGGACAAATATTAAATGCTTGAAATAGTTGAACCGCAACTACTGCTTGAGTTTAACCTCTCAAACTAGTTGTACTTAAACTTCAGGTTACTATTTAATATCATATTTTAAATATTATTTGACATCTTCAATTTTTTTTATTGGTATACCGCTTAGTTAAAGTTGGTTATTTTAAGAATCAGGTATAATATTTTCATTATTTTATCTAATTTTGAAAGTAAAATCAGCACAAATTGCTTCGCTGTTCTACTGTATTATTACTACAAGTCAAACAGTATTCAAATTACATACTACCTATGATTTCTATTTAAAAATATGCAAAGTGAATTATTTATATGTGCTAAACAATACAGATATGTGAAATCATATTGAAATATCTTCAATTGATTTGCGTTACGTGAAATGAATATTCTTATATCTGATATCAAAATCACATATTTTAAATTCCGCACAAAAACTAAATGCTGTAAATAGTTGCTGCCTGTGTTTAACCCCAAAACTAGTTTTTAAACTTCAGGTTACTATTTAATATCATATTTTAAATATTATTTGACATTTTGAGTCTCAAATTTTTGATTGGCCACATCGATTGAAGCAGGTTACTTTAAGAATATAATTTATATTATTATATCTAATTTTGAAAATTAAATTTTTGCGAATTGCTTCGCCGTACCATATTATTATTATTATTAATATTATACATTAATATTAGCCAAAGCGGTATTAAAATCACATAATATTGATGATATTAATTTAAAAATATGCGAAATAAATTATTTATATGTGAGGTATATTTTAAATATGTGAAATTATATTCTGATATCTGAAATTAATTAGCGATATATGAAATTAATTTCTGATATCTTAAATTCAAATCACATATTTTAAATTCCGCACAAATAATATATGCTGTAAATAGTTGAACGACAGTTGCCGCTTAGGTTTAACCCCAAAACCAGTGTTTAAACTTCAGGATATTTAATATCATATTTTAAATATTATTTGTTATTTTTGTTTTGCCATATCGTTTGAAACAGGTTATTTTGAGAGTATAATATATATTATTATATCTAATTCTGAAAATTAAATTTTTGCGAATTGCTTAGCCGTACCATATTTTATTAATATTAGCCGAAGCAGTATTTAAATCACAATATTGATGATATTAGTTTAAAAATATGCGAATTATATTATTTATACGTGCGGTACATTTTAAATATGTGAAATTGTGTTCTGATATCTGAAAATAATTTGCGGTTGCGATATGTGAAATTAATTTCTCATATCTGATACCAAAATCACATATTTTAAATTCCGCACAAATAAGAAAGTTTTAAATAGTTGAACTGAAATTACTGCTTGAGTTTGACCCCTGAAACTATAGTTGCATTTAAACTTCAAGTAACTAATTGATATCATACTTTAACTGTCATTTGATAACTTAAGTTTCCAGTTTTTTATTGGCATCCCACTTAGCTGAAGTTGGTTATTTTATGAATCATGTTTCCATTATTTTATATAATTTGAAAGTAAAGTATGAGCTTATTGCTTCGTTGTTTTACTTTATTTTTACTACAAGTCAAAGCAGTATTCAAATTACATACAATTTATGATTCTATTTGAAAATATGGAAATTGAATTATTTATATGTGCTAAAAATTTCAGATATGTGAAATCATATTCCGATATTTGAAATTTATTTGCAATATGTGAAATGAATCAAAGCAAAATGATATATTTTATATTTCGCACAAATAATAAAAGTTGTAAAACAACAATTATTACCCGAGATTAACCCCTGAATTAGTTTTTAAACTTCAGGTTACTATTTGATATCATATTTTAAATATTATTTGACAGGTTCAGTCTCAAATTTTCTATTAGCCATAACGCTTAATTGAAGTAAGTTATTTTAAGAATTAGGTATAACATTGTTATTATTATATCTAATTTTGAAAAATATTTTTTTGCGAATTGCGTCGCCGTTCGAGTTTTTATTAATATTAACCAAAGCAGTATTACAATCACATCATTGATGATATTAGTTTCAAAGTATGTGATTAAATTATTTATGCGTGTTGTGCATTTTAAATATGTGAAAATATATTTTGATATCTGAAATTAATTTCACATATTACAAATTAATTTCTCATATCTGAAATTAAAATCGCATATTTTAAATTCTGTACAAAGCTTTAAATAGTTGAACTGCAGTTGCTGTAGGAGTGAATTACATTAGTTGCATTTAAACTTCAGATTACTTGATTAATATCATATTCCAAATATTCTTTGACCTTTGAGTCTCCAGTTTCGCTTAGTTTAAAGTTGGATATTTTAAGAATTAAGTATAATATGTTTTTATTTTATCTTAGTTAAATCTGTGCTGTGTTCCGCCGTTCGAATTGCTATTATGTCAAATCAGTATTACAATAACATACAATATACAATTTGTGTTTAAAAATACCCGAATTAAATTATCTATATGAGTTAAGTATTTAAAATTAAACCCTGATATTTAAAATTAATTTTCGATATGTGAAATTAATTGCCCACATCTGAAAACAAAATCACATATTTTAAATTCCGCACGAATAATAAACGAGGCTTTAAATAGTTGTACTATAATTACCGGCTGATGTAAAAATCCAACCTTTAAATATTTTGTATATAAACTCTTCAAGCTATATTTTAACATCATACTTTCAATACTATTTGACGTTTTGAGTCTCCAGCCATTATCCATAAATGCCTTGCTGTTTTTATGTAATAAATATTATATCTTGAAGGTTTGAAGTCTGAGATACATTAAAAATTTCGTATTGTAGAATTTGAAATATGAGGCATTTAAGTTGAAAGTATATACTATGATGTTCTGAATTTTCTATTTCTAGTTATACTTTTATATACTTGAAATCATAATTAAAATATCACAGTCCATTAGTCAATCAACTATATTAAAAATGCTAGATCACATAATAAAAATATATTAATTAATAATATGTGATTTATAATTTATCAGAATTTAAAATATCAAGAAATATACTGATTGTTTTGTAAAGTCAATCAATTGATTTTAGTTTAGATATTTTAGCAAATATGAATTAAAAACAACACGTTTATACGGTACTTATGAATAAGAAGGTAATATTGACAACTTAGCATAAATTAGAAAATCAAGCCATATTGCAAACTCCAAAATATGTTGATTTGAACAAAGAAGCAGATAGAATTCTGGATTTCAAATTTTATAATTTAATAAATATGGGCTCTAAAGTAATGCAATTCATGCAATTTTTAGAAACATGTGATAGACAACCCTAGTAGAATTAGAAAAATCGGCTTAAAGAAAATTTTAAGTTAGATATATTTGAATAATTTTCTATTTGATAAGTTTCTTTATCCAACACGTTAGGTATATTTTTGTAAAATCTTCATCGTTTACCTGTCTACTGATATTTTAAAGGCAGATATTCTTATTTTCTTTATCCTCAATTATTTGGCACTGCACTTCATATATATTTTTCTCGACTGGTTATGTTCTTGTGTTGTTTGTTAAATTTGAATTGTGTCTTATTCTGCGATCTTCCTTCTGATGAGTTTTCCCCGTATTCGTTCTTTCAAAATCATGCTAAACATTGTACAGTTAGGTACGAAAGATTACAAACACTTAAAAACTAGAATCGTTTTCTGTAGATATTTTAGATAAGTAAAATAAGTACCGTTCGGTTGTCTAACGAAGTACAAGCAAAATAATTTTATGATTTGTTTATCTATTAGTTATCATCACTTGTTTTCGTTGTTGTTACCAAGAAAGATATTTGTAGAATACCAATATAATCTGATTTATGTTTTTTTATCTTTTCTACAGCTAGTTTTATTAATTAGAAATTAGGCAACGGAGATTTTTTGGTATTTTTTTTAACAGGTGTAAGGCAAAGATCTGAAAGTTAACTTACGCTTTATTTTTTCAACACACTGTCGAAGTGTAAGACATTTTTTGATTCTGAGAATCCGATTTGGATTCCCGAAATATTCGAGAAATGTTCTCAATTCTCGTAACCGAAACTTAATCTAGTATTAATGGCGTGAAACTGGCTTTTTGTAAAACTGACGTCTAGAGTTACTAAAATATCCTTTGGACTAAAAAGGAAACTGCAGTTTCTTCTCATGCAATTTAAACGAGACGGCGAACTTACCCAGATTCGATTAAAACTTTTCCGGAACTACTACGTACTGTAATAAATAGCACAAGAAACTTCTTTTTCTTCAAGCGATGCATTACGAGCAAGCAATCGGGATTGAAGTGACTTTATCACGAATAGTTCTGCTGCCTACAAGAGACACTTCCTTTTGGGCTTTACGAGCTTATGAGAACTCATAACAAATTGCTAGCGTTTCCAGGCATATTACACCTACAAATCATAAAATTGTCCGCAGAGTAGACTTGTATCCCAACAAGGATTGCCCCCGATATACAGGGTGCCTTAAAATTGACGTCCTTGCTTGGGATTTGAGTCAGGGGGCTAAAAGAAATTTAAAATTAAGAATGGAAATTTTTCCGATTGACCTACGTTATCGAGTTATTGATAAAAAGTAAATAATAAGTTTTATTGTAAGGTCCTTTTAGTTGTGTGGCATCATTAAATGGTGGCTATAGCGATGTCAAATATTGAAGAAGCGTTTTCTCATATTGGTAGTATCACTATTTTCATTTCCTTTTGCTTTATGTGTTTAAAATGGAATGATACTATTATAATCGAGATTATGTAGATCTGTTGAAAGTATTAGGTGCCTATAATTACAATGCTGCTGGTGTGACTTGCGGTAATCTGAAGCAAAACTATAAGACGTGTACAACGAAGATTACTGGGAACAGGTAACTGAAATTCTCGAAAAAATTAGGCAGAATGTCAACCTACACTAACTGTCGACCAAGAAGAGCAAGTTCTTCAAATTGTTGAGATGGAACCAAGTACAAGCCTTTGAATTGTATCGTCCTAAATTCATTTCCAAAAAAAGATACAATTTTAGCGGATATTACCGAAACCAAGCAACATACATTTTTAGTCTCCAATAAGCTTTGGAGTTGAAAAATGTACATCATAAATAACAACAACAACAACATTAACAATAATAGATAATAATAATAATAATAATACCTTATTTATCTTTCGTTAGAAGCATAAAATAAAGTAAACAATATCAAGCACCAGATGTAATCACTCACTATAGCTGCATCCCATCTGTTCAGGTATCTCTTCTCCATTGCTAGAATCCCCGGAAGGGAGCGTTCGCCTTGTTCTTCACTGGCATCCCTTTAATTTGGCCTTGAAAAGTCCAGGTGTGAATGTAGGTAATGCAGTTTTATCGACATTGTTGTCTACTAGTTCTTTGTTATTATCACTCTTGTAGTTGCCCAAAAACCCAAACATGTCTAAAAGTTACCCATGGAGGGTTTTCAACAGTGGATATTTTGCCCCCCAACTCCTTACATGCTTACCTAACTTTAATCTGTGGTCTAATAATTATAACAGCTGATACATGATTTCATCTGACAGTTTTGGAAACCTCTGCCGGAATGCTGCACCAGCTGAACCTAATACCTTGACAAATTGCTTCGCAAAGCCCAGTTCAATGTGAAGAGGTGATAGCCAGATCTTTTCTACAGGTATCAAAGCTTGATTAATTACATTGTGTGCACCAGGTTTCAACTCTTCTCTGACTGGCCATTATCTTCTGACAAAGTGCTCGACTACAGCTCTACTATCCCACAGACAAATAAAGCACGAATAACTTTGTAAAACCACCTTGCAAACCAGAAGAAATCCCAACATCTTAAAGTCACCACATACATCCCATTGGTAACCGTCATAATTGATTTTCTTCAGAAACAAGTTAAAGTTTTTGTAGTCTTCCTTTAGATGAGCGGAGTGAGCTACTAGGATTGATGGAGAGCGGTTTCCATTATGGAGCAAAATTGCTTTGTGGCTTCTTGTGAGCTGTCGATGAATAACTACCATTCTTCAGGATTGTGAACATTGCCAATGCCGTCGAAAAGACCACAAACATCATGACAATAGCACAGTGAATCCGTAGCTACAGATAATGATGCTAAGGTTTCATGCCTCTTTAGGTGGTCATCATCAAGTTATTGTTGATTCGGGAAATAAGGCGAAACATACGATGCTTCGAAATCTAAGTCATTGCCAAGTTCATCGGTTGAATCGACATCTCAAACATATGCAACAATCTCAGCTGATTGAGTTAGGGTAGGAACAGGCAGTTCATCATTGTGTGGAAGTGGTTTGATGGAAGATGGCATAATGGCTTAACTATAGTTAACCTGTCCTTGGGCTTTCCATACTATGAAATGGCTACCATGCAAAAGTAACAGACATCGTGATGGTTGGTCCGTTCTTTCCATATTTTCGGAACTGCAAACGGCATTGATTGCCTGGTGCCACGCAGCTATCCTCCTAGAGTTAATCTGCAGCTACTATAGCTGTAGTGTGGTGCATATGATTTGTCCTGATCACCCATCGCCACTCGAAAATAACCATGGTGTCTCATGAAGAATTTTGAGCCGCTTGCAATTTTGTGTTTTGCCCGTGTCGGACCAATGTAGTACCCACGGATATAGCAGAAGGAATTAGAGCAAAGCTTGCAGGATCTAACACATTTTAAAACCTTTCTTCGCGGAGCCAATTCAACAAGTATGGCCAGCAACAATTTAAACTATACTAAATTGCAAAGGGAATAGACCCCAAGTTTTATACCCTTCCTAATTAGTAGTTGGACTATCTGAGAAGAGCTGCTGGAGTATCAAGAATTGAAAGAGTGAGTAATGAGAATATAAAGGAAAGGATGGGTATCATCAGTGACATTGTAGAAGAAATAGAACATAGATAATAGGTATGGTTCGGCCATGTACAAAGGATGGAAGAGAGACGAATACCAAAAATTGCAATGGAATGCATTTCGCCCGAAAGGAGAAAGAGAAGAAGACCAAGAAAGACCTGGCTGCAAGGAATACAGACAGCAATAGAAAAAAGAAATGTACAACAAGGAGAATGAATGAATAGAAATCATTGGAGAAATCTTTTGGGAATCGGAAGAGACCGACAGGACCTATGATACCTAAGATATGGAGAGTAATTAGTAGTTCAAAATTCAAAGGAATTGATAAGAATCTTATGTGTATCGATGACTCACATTTTATTGAAACGATTCTGTGAAGTGATGAATCCCCATTTACTGAGATGGGTATCATAAATACTCACAACCTGCATAAATGAAGGAATGAAAACTCTCAGTTAGAGATCTTTTCAAAGACGATGGTTAATAAACATTTAGATTGTGTAATGATAATAATTAATGATAATGTAGTTGGTCTAGACATTCTATGTAACCGACTTTAAATTTACCACTGCCATTGCTCAATGAAGTTCCATTAGCAATTAGATTAAATTGTTGGTTTCAACATGATGGTGCACCGTCTCATTATGGAATACAAGTGAGAAATTTTCTGAATAAAAATTTTCCTGGAAGGTGGTTTGCAAGGGGTGGACTCATACCATGGGCTGCTAGATCAGCGGATCTGAATCGTTTGGATTTATTTTTCTGGGGACATTAAAAAGAAAACATTTACCTCGAATGTTCGATGCTCGAATTCACGCCGCTATGTCGTCAAGAAATAAAATTATTCTGCAGAGGATTCGTACTTCCATGCTAATTATCTTTTCTGCTAATATTATTCGTTTTTAAAATAGTTTAATCTAAATGTTCAATAATCCAGCAACTTTCGAGATATATATGTTTGGCGACAAAGGAAAAGTTGTGAAAAATATTTTAATTTTAGATCAGCAATCCTATTTGCTTCGGGCTATAAATTCGATATGACATTTTCATTAAAGCTTTGTTATAAATGCGCATATTTACACCGCGAAGCGTATTGTATGCAACTTAAATCCGCAAAAAAGTCACTCTTTCAGAATTTTTATGTCAGTCAACGTGAAAAGATATAAGTAAGGGTTTAGTAGGGCAGTGTTTATTACGTTTTTAATTTCCTCTTACATGAGCATGTCAGAAACTTATTTTGTTCATGTCTGAAAAGTGACATCGGCTTTATGTTAAATGGAAGTTGAAATTAAAAAAAGAGGTACTCCCTTGTAATGAGATATTTAGGGGTAAATTCTAACCATTTGTCACCCTATTTAGGTAAAGCGTTGTTTGACTAATCCTTGTACAATATAAAGTGGTTTAAATTAAAAACGCGTTTCTGTAGATAACATGAGAGTTTAACGTTCTCTCTAAATATACATTTAAAATTTTCGTCGCTGTTATAAACATATTAAAAAAGATTTAACGTATTATGGACATTTAAAGGTAACAATGCAGTAAATAGTACAATATAGGAGCGTACAAATACAAAGCAATAAAATTATTAATTAGAAATACATTATATGTATGTATAGAATAGGCTGTTACAGGACCAAGGCTTTGGATGGTCTTCTTTCATTTTTTCCGTTCTTTCCAGTCTTTAATCTGATATTTTTCAAGGTTTACAAGGCTTTAATGATCTTTTCCATTTTCTTTTGTACTTCGTAAGTCCTTTCCAGTCTCCATTCTGATATTTTCCAGGTGTTCAAGGCGTCGACGTCTTTTTCCATTTTCTTCTGTACTTCGTAAGTTCTTTCCAGTCTCTACTCTGATATTCTGCAAGGTGTTCAAGACTTCGGTGGTCTTCCATTTGTTTCTGTACTTGGTAAGCTTTACCAGTCTCTACTTTGATTTTTTCAAGGTGTTCAAGGCTTTGATGGTTTTCTTCCATTTGTTTCTATACTTGGTAAGTTCTTTCCAGTCTCTACTCTGATATTTTTCAAGGTGTTCATGACTTCGATGGTCTTCTTTTATTTGTTTCTGTACTTGGTAAGTTTTTCCAGTCTTTACTTTGATTTTTTCAAGGTGTTCAAGGCTTTGATGGTTTTCTTACATTTGCTTCTGTACTTCGTAAGTTCTTTCCATTCTCTGGTCTGATATTTTTCAAGGATTCAAGACTTCGATGGTCTTCTTCCTTTTGCTTCTGTACTTGATAAGTTCTTTCCAGTCTCTACTCTGATATTTTTCAAGGTGTTCCAGGGGTTGATGTCTTTTTCCATTTTCGTCTGTACTTCGTAAGTTCTTTCCAGCCTGTACTCTGATATTTTTCAAGGTGTTCAAGACTTCGATGGTCTTCAATCCATTTCTTTCTGTACTTGGTAAGTTATATGCAGTCTTTACTCTGGTAATTTTTTGTGTTCAAGGAGTCGATGTTTTTTCATTTTTTTCTGTACTTCGTAAGTTCTTTCCAGTCTCCACTCTGATATTTTTGAAGGTGTTCAAGGCCTCGATGTTTTTCCATTTTTTTCTGTACTTCGTAAGTTCTTTCCAGTCTCTGCTCTGATATTTTTCAAGGTGTTCAAGACTCCGATGGTCTTCTTCCATTTGCTTCTGTACTTGGTAAGTTCTTTCCAGTCTCCACTCTGATATTTTTGAAGGTGTTCAAGGCCTCGATATTTTTGTCTTCTTCCATTTGCTTCTGTACTTCGTAAGTTCTTTCCAGTCTCTACTCTGATATTTTTCAAGGTGATCAAGACTTCGATGGTCTTCTTCCATTTGCTTCTGTACTTGGTAAGTTCTTTCCAGTCTCCACTCTGATATTTTTGAAGGTGTTCAAGGCCTCGATATGTTTTCATTTTTTTCTGTGCTTCATAAGTTCTTTCCAGTCTCTGCTCTGATATTTTTCAAGGTGTTCAAGACTCCGATGGTCTTCTTCCATTTGCTTCTGTACTTGGTAAGTTCTTTCCAGTTTCCACTCTGATATTTTTCAAGGTGTTCAAGGCGTCGACGGTCTTCTTCCATTTTCTTCGTTACTTGGTAAGTGTTTTCCAGTCTTTAATCTGGCATTTTTCTACTTCCTCTATTACCGTCGCTATCATGTTCTCCTTGGTCTATCTCTTTTTAGTTTTCTGCCAGCTTTGCTCTCTGGTACAATTTTCGTTATTCTTCGTTTTGGTAATTTGGTGATGTGTTCGAACCACTTTAATTGTTGTTTTTGTTGAAATGTTTGTTAACTATTTTGAAATACTGCGTGCATCCTCTGGATATTACCTTAAAGACTTGCCCCACTTAATTGTCGTTTCCCCGCAATGCTATCCCCTTGTAATTTCCAATTTAGTGTGATTTTTTTAAGACGTGTAATAGTTTCCGACCATTGTTCGATTATTTGCTCCTGCTTCCATATTTGTTGTGATTAATTTTACTATTTCTCCCTGTAGCATTTTCCACCTCCCTTTACGAACTCTGTTGTGGTATGATTTCCTCAAGGCGATTTATTGTTTTTTGTTAGTTTATTGTGTTAATAATCTCGTACCTTGTTAGAACTTCGTCCCCAACTCCGACTCGTCTTTTCAACTATCTTTCAAATTCGAGAGGAGTTGTTTTCAAGATCATTTAGTTTGGAAGTCACCAAGAAGCGTGGGACGCAATCTACGAATTTAGATATTTTATGTTGTAAAACGATATTGTGAAACTTACAAATTGCTTGATCTATATGAAATGGATAAAAGAGTTCCCAGAAACTACTGACAAAAATCTGGTGTGCTAATCTTCATCCGCGGGCTGTGGGGCTGTACACGCTGGACATGGTAGAAGTGCAGACATGCAGTTGTTTTTGAGCTCAAAACGTAACCTTCTAGTTCAAGTTTAAGTCTAGAAGTAATTGCAATGAGGGTTGTGTATAACATAACTAAAAATTTTAATTTTGTTCTCCACGGCCAACTTCTACTCTAAATTTTGTTGAACATACCATTGAATAAGTTTGCCGAATAAGAGTTTCCGTAAGAGTGAAATAATAAGCTATTTGTTGAAACTTTCAAGGTAATAAACTTTAAAGAATTCTGTAGTAAACTGGTACTGGCAAAAGTTCTTGAAAACTCTGAAGCAGATTGTCATTTGTAAAAAGACACTCAAAACAGCTTTCATACAAGGGCTCTCAAAGTTCTGCGCCAAAGTTTGCTAAACAGGAAGCTTGGACAATATTATAGGAAAAGAAAACAAATTGTCTGCAATCCAATAAAGTATTTTTTTTAATGTCTTAACAAGACTTGTATATAATGTCGCTGCGTAAAGTCCAGCTTAAATTTAATCAAGAATTTTTCGAATTATATCCAGTTAATATAAAGTTTTCTATATTTTACTATCTAACATTAATTACTAATATATATGGCTGCTGGAACGAGTAGCATTAAAAGCCTACTAAAGTGTCTTAAAACTACCTAAATAATAAATACCACATACAACTTAAAAGCAGCTTATTACTGCCAATGAAACGAATTGGCAACAACGCGCAATCCCTCTTCATTCACTCGATCTTTTCTTCTTCGTTGTTGGCTTTGTCTTTGTTCTATTGATGCACCAAGAAACGGACTATTATTACTTTCCATACCTGTAGATCTGGCATCACTGCACAACCCATTGAATCGTACATTATCTCACCGCTGCCACCAATGTAACCACTGCGATCCGTACTAGTATCTGTCACACACTATTCCTTTTTAAAAATTAACTAGAAGAAATCAGTTAAATGCACAGGAAGAAATACCAAGTGTTATTGAAGAAACCACCAAATAAATATCATGTAACAATCACCATTGGATAACAGTCAAATATTGTCATCATTAAATTATTACACAATTAAATACATATGGGAGCAGTTGTTATAATTCTTATTTAATCTTACCACAGATTTTTTTGACATCAATTTATGTTTTTAATATTTATATTAAGTTTTTAATTGTTATATCTGTAAGGCTGAGTGGGAACCCTCGGTCAGAAGAAATTAAGTTCTTTAAGAAAACTTTTAATCAACAATTTTGATATCTAACTTGAACGAGCATTTTCACTTAAACTTGTACTTTTAAATTTGTATTTTTAGAGTTCCCATATCAGCATTTTATTACTACAGTTTGCTAGAGTTCATAGTTCAACATGAATTGTTACAAATCCAATTAGCTGACTTCACTAAAGCAAACGTGTTGGAACTTCTACAAGAATTTTGTGTCGAAATAATTCAATTAAATAAAATAACTTCAATTATAGTTTTAAATTTCTACTCCAATAATTAATAAGATGAATTTAAATAAGGGCAGATTACACAGCAGTAAAAGAGGTAATAAATTTCAAAACACATATAATTAACCTTTTGAGAATAAATGACGATACAAAAAAAATGACAGCAAATGTTCACTACTAAAACGGTTAAAATGAACCTTCAAACGGAGGAACTCGCCGCCCCTGGCTTACGGCATTTAAAATCTTTTAACAAATCTACGTGGCCAGGGGGCGTGTGAATTTACAAGAATAATACAACATGTAATTACTTTTTACAATTAACAGTAAAAAAAAGACAAACGACCACTGAAGATCGTTTTTTGTCGCATAAAAAAGGGTTCAATCCCATGAATTTTAAAAGTTAAACGTGTAGAAGGTTTTTTTTTCACAACACAAAAACTAGTTCTTTTACCTTGGCTTTCGGTGAATGGGGTAGAGAAAGGCAGGCACAATTTTGGGGTGTTTTCAAGATGCAAGAAAATCTGCAGGCACAGTCTGGGGTGTTTTCTGGTCCGGAAAAAGAAGGTAGACCGTCGGGAAACTTTGGAACGTAATATTCGCTGCACAATCTTCCTAGTTCGTCGCAGCAACGGCACATCTACAGGAATAACAAATGGGCTCTATAATAATCCGCCAAAGACGATCGGCGAATTCGCAATGAATTGCCTTTCAAGAGTTAAAATTCCAGGGTGTTTTTTTAAATCCCACACCTGTCGATACTTCTGTTCACCCCACGGTGAAAACAGCGATACTAAACTGTACGCGATGAATACCCATCGAAAACCCAAGCCGCCTCTGCAGTACTGGATTTATTAACGGTCCCCGCAGATGGAAATGGTAGACCGGAGTCGAGCGAAGGTGGAAGGCCGACTGCCTAACTAAATGCAGCGCGAACCTGCATTGCCCCAAAAGATTACACTACATAACGAAATATGGTGAAATAATTCTGGAACGATTTGACACGTAAATTCGCTGAAAGCGCCCAGGTTCAGGCGAAGACAAAACATTAATCGGCAATTTCAACCTGCAAAGGGAAACTTTTCAAAGGCTTTGCGAAAGTGGCCTCCAATAACTCAATCTTTAATAAATATAACGAAAACTATAATCAACATAAGAACGGCAATTAAACTAGAATTGTGATTCCTATGGAGCGGCAATTAAAATATGACTTTAATTCAGATGAAGTGGCACAATCACATGAACATAACATTGAATATATTAACCCTGTAACTACAAGGAACATATAGCTTAGAGATGAGTGATACAGTTAATGATGTTTATAAAAAATTAGAGTTATGGAACATATAGTAAAGAAACAAAAATTGGAAATGTTTGCAAATGTGGATGAATTTGTCAAAACCTACAAGGCAGAGGAACAACACATCAAAGTTTTATTTGCTTCTCTTATTTTTTATCATTTCCTTGTTAGCCATTACAGCCTTGGGGTGTAGTTGGAATCCGCTTTCCATCTCCTAAATTTGTTTCTGTTTCTTGCCATGTTCCTCACTTCCTGTATGTTCCTTTCTTTTATGTTTTTTCCCATTTTATCCTTGGCTTGCCTCTCTTCTGTTTTCCGAATATTTCTATGTACATTGTTTTTCTGGAGATTCTCTCTTGTGGCATTTTATTAGATGTCCATACCAGCTCAGTTGTTTGTTTTCTATTTCACTCACTAACGGTATTTGTTTTAAATCATCTCTTATGCTTTTGTTTCTTATTCGGTCTCGTCTAGTTTTCCCTGCGATCTTTCGTATATATTTCATTTCGGCCGCTGTAAGTTAAGACTTATGTTTATCTCTCAACGGCCATGGCTAAGCTCCATACGTAAGGGTAGGTGTGTATATGGTTTTATAAATTCTTAGTTTCGTATTAGTTTTTGCTTCCTTTTTAGCTATTAGTGTATTGTTTATTTGATAGTATATGCTCCTTTAATGGTTTTGTATTCTGTTTTGTATTACACTGTCTATATTTACATTTTTATGGAATTATGGTGCCTAAATACTCGTACTTGTTTACTGTTGTTTTTAGTTCTCCAAGTGCTTTCCATATTTCTTCTTTTGGCACCAAAAGCATCAAAAGCTGCTGTTAGATCCACAAATGCTAAATATAAATCTTTACCTATTTCTAGTGTTTTATCCATTATCCTGTGTTTTCCTACCAGGTCTGAAAGCTGTTTGTTCTTCTTCTAATTTTACATCAGCTTCTTCTCTTAAACGTTTCTAGTAGATATGTGTATATTCGTGTATATTGTTTGGGCTACTGACGATAGACATATTGCTCGGTTTTCCCATTTTGTCGTTTCTGCTTTCTTATGTATTGGGACAATAATATTGTTTTCCCATTCCTTCAGTTTTGTGTCCGTATGCCTCCTTATATATTTCCCATGTTCAATATTTCAGTTTATCTCCATCTCCTCTTTTCTTTAGTAGTTTCGGTGTAATATTGTCCTCTCCTGCTGCTTTTCCGTTTATCACTGTCTTCAGGGCTTATTCTACTTCTTCTATTTTTATTTCGTCTGCTTCTTCCTTATCTTGTGCTTCTCCTTTTTCTCTTTCTTCAATTTCATGCTGAGTTTGTGTTCTTTAAATTCTTCCCTGTAGTGTTATTTCCATGTCTTTAGTATTTCTTTATTTAATGTTTTTAATTCACCATTTTCATCTTTAATATTCCTTATTAGCTTTCTTTGACTGCCATTTAATCTTTTGATTGTATTCCAGAATTGTTTCTGATTGTTTATATAATCTTCTTCAATTCTCTTTTCGAATTTTTTCATGAATCTGCTCTTGCTTGCTTTATTGTTTCTTCTGCTTCGTTTCGTTTTTGGTGGTATTCTTCTTTAGCTTCTTCTATTCTAGATTCGTTATATCTATCTATGCTCGTTTTTTATTCTGTACTTTTTTTCGCTGCATCGTTCCATCAGCTTGTTCGTTTTTGGTTATAATTAACGGTTTTTGTCTCACATACCTCTTCTGCTATTTTTATTATAGTTTCTTTTAATTCTTGCCATTTATATGTTCCAATCTTGGCTATCACTTTGTTGCTCTAATGTGTTTAGTTTTTCCATTATTTCTTTTGGTACTATATTTGTTTTTCGGCCTTCTCTAATTCTTCTAGCTTAAGTCGTCTATATTATAAATCGGTTATTTTTTGGTGTTTTAAATGTTATATCAGTTACCAATAGTCTATGATCTGTAATAATTTCTACTCCTCTAATGACTTAAATATCATTTCTTGTATATCTCATTGATCTTGTGTATGTTATAGAGTCTATTATTGATTTTTGTGCTCTCCCTTGAGTATTACATGTTATTTTGTATATCGTTTTGTAGTTATAGAAAGAGTTACCTATTAAAAGCTGGTTTACAATACAGAAATCAATCATCCTCTGTCCATTATTACGTATTGTTTATTCCCCACCATGTTTTCCAATTGTTCCATATGCTTCCTCTTCCTTCCTTCCGGTTCTTGCTTTCCAGTCTCCTATTGTCATTACATGTTTATTTTTGTTCTGCATTTTGTCGGTTGATTGATATTGGTAGCTCCTCATAGAATTTGTCCTTATCTCTCGCATCCGCATCTTCTGTCGATGCATATCTCTGTATTAGTCTTATTACTTTCCCATACCTTATAGGTATAGGGTAAGTATTGAAATCATGAAAATTTTCGAAATCGAGATTTTAACGGATATATCCGTTTTGGGTCTCTAGGAACCCAAAAAAGTGGTTTTTAAAAAATGTCTGTCTGTGGGTGGGTATGTACGTACGTATGTACGTACGTATGTGACCTCCTACAGCCGAAAGTATTGCTCCGATTTTGAGGCGCGTTGGAATGCGGGGGTGTATCGAAAATTCATCGAAAAAATAAGCTTTTCAAAAAAATCCGAAACCGGAAGCGGAAGTTACGCATGTTTTTTTGGTATCACTTTTTTCGTGATTACAATTTTGAAACTTTTATCGCGGATAACGATAGAGGGTCATAAGATAAATCTGTTAGTTTTTTGCCGAACTCGCTAGCTTTAAAATGAAGGGCGCTATGATTTTTTGAAAATTTTGAGTTTAACGCCCAATTACTCGAAAACGGATGAATCGATTCAAATGATTTTTATTTTCTGAATAGTATATGAAGGGTAAAATGAGGTGATATAAAAAGTTTTTTGAAAAATTATAAGCGGCCTAAATTACAAATTTTCAAAATTTTGGAAATTTTCAAAAAATTATTTCTCAAAAACTGCTCCAAGGAATTTTTTTAAACTTCATATGTCGATAGACCTCGCAAGGGCTATCGATATATTTTTTGAAGAACTCCGTAATTTTCCTGTGGCGCCCTCTACGAAGCTTGGAAGTTTGAAACTTCAAACTCCTTTAATTAATAAACGAAAAAAGATAGGAAGCTGGGGTTTTCACTGAATCGCTCAGTACGTAATGGAGCATATGAATATGCAAAGAAATATTACACTCGTGGATATATGTAAGCGCCCCGGCCCCCTCCCCCTCTTTTTTAGAAAAATATTTTTTTTATTCTAACGGTTGTTATTTGTTTGCGTCAAAGAATCTTTTTCCGCGAAAATAAAAAAAATCGATTTTTTATGCCTTACAAAATATAATTTCCAGGGACTTAGAAAATTTTACCTCGGTAGCAACAGCGATCGGTACTAGTTAGACCGCGCGACGTATATAGTAGAGAATGAAGTATGCCTGGTTGCATATTAAAAGGAAATTAAGGGGCACCGCAGATATTTGGCGGGACTTCTTACAAACCTTGTAAGTCTGTTCGTTACGAGCCAAGGTTTTAGGATAGCACTTGAACAACCGTTTTGAGGAAAATAACTCTACTGTTGAATAAAGATGATATGAACAGTTTCCAGTATGGGAAAGTCCAGGGAGGCAGTCGCGTCCACTTATCTTTTCTTCCAATTCTAGGCTGATGCTAATAATTCTGGAATTTGCCGCTTCTCAATTCTACCTTAGATCTCTTCTTCGTCTTTAATTAGGCATTTGTAGCTTGTGATTTTTCATGCTTATTATGGTCCTTTGCCCGATCTTTTCTGTGATCGCTCTGGATTACGTTTTCCTGCTAGTTCTAAGTCACGCGCTATTGGAATTAGTCTATTGTTTTCAGATCCTTCGACGTGGCCGTTCCATTTCTTTTTCCTGTGTTTTGTAAACTTTTCTCTTTAGATCTTCAGCATTCGTTATTATTCCTACTCCTTCTTTCATCCGACTTGCCAACGGAATTCCTGCGTATTTCAATGTATAGTTCTTAGATAGATTTTTACAGCCCTGCCCTTTTTTCTTGATCTCGCCGATACCAAGTATTCCTATTTTATACTTTTTCATTTCTTCAATTATTTGTATCTCTTTTCCAGTTAGTGTCTTAATGTTCCATGTTCCAAATCTTAGCCTTCTTCTTGCTTGTCCGTTACCTGCTTTCTGTTTGTGTCCGAGGCTCCCGTAAAAACTCTGAATCGCTTATACTCTGTGTGGGTGACTGGCCCAATGACAGAGGCCCCGTTACCTCGGGATAACTGGGCCGTACCCTGGCAAGGGCCCTTACAAGCCGGGCCAGCTGAACCTATGGTTTTGTAACGTTGTTGTTACTCCTCCCCTACTCTTTTTTATCTTGGCTTGGTACAGGCGTTGGAGGAGTTATGGAACAAAAAGTAAAGTAACAAAAATTGGAAATGTGGAAGAATTTATCAACGCCTACAAGGCAGAGGAGCAACCCATCAAAGTTTTAGTTGCAACTATTGAAAATCATTTAAAAATGTTGAGGAAGAATTTTGGAAGCGATAGACGATTGGGTTAGAAATTACTTCTGAAGGTATCGCAAGTGAAGAAGAGGAATAACGTATAGCTTTCAAGTCAAGCAGCGGAATCAATTGACAATTTGGATCTGAATCCCTGTTTCAATTTTTGGCCGGGGTTGATAAAGAATTTTCTGCACTAGAGTCGAGAGCTTTTTGTGCCCTTTTGCCATTTCCATTGCGAAATCAAGTTTCTGCAGCGGCTGCCTTAAAAATAACATATAGATTTCCCTTAAATATAGACAGAGAATTAAGAATGTTAATTTCCTATATATCACTATCATATGAAGATCCCAAGCCCAAGAAGGCCATTTATATTTAGATTCATTGTTATTGTTTAGTTTTATTAAATTCTTTTGTGTCAATAATGTACTTTTTCAGATTTTTTTTGATTTTCACTTTCCTCGGTTTCTCTGCCCCCCCCCCCCAAAGGGGGCGCGCTCCACATGTTGAGAATCACTGAATTAAAGGATTAACTAAGTATCCACCTTTACAATCGATTATTGTAGTTTTATATACAGGGAATTTTTCTTTTTAGTATACATTGCCTATGTACGTATACTTTTAAAAAGAACACGTCAATTACGCCTATTATGTAGGCAACCAACTATACAGACAACTAAACCATGCTGTGACCAAAACAATCAAATTAATTCATATTAAAAAATAAAATTAATCTTTATTTAGTGTCTTCTTGCGTTTTTTATACAACCATGTACAGTAAAGACGAAAAAGTGGAAATTCTAATATGGTATCAGAATGGTAACAGCTTAAGAACTGCGAGAGACTTATTTTCACTAAAATATCCAGAAAGACCCATTCCTTGTATACGAACCATACAAACAATTGTTAGAAAATTTAAATCAGAGAGATGGGTAATAAATTCCCATAAAATAAGAACTAAAAGTAATCACGTTATAACCGAAGAAATCAAATTAAATATTTTATGCTACGTTGAAGAAATCATAATTAATAGTTATAACAAAAAACAATAATAAAAAAGTTTGCGATGGCCGGGAATGGACCCGTATCAACTGCTTGGAAGGCACCTATGCTGACCATTACACCACCTTGCCGCTGATGTAGTTTTGTTGTACAAAGGAAGTACAATGTTCACGGACCTTACAGAAACATCACCCTGTCGATTTTTGTATTTAACAAATAAGTCATCATTTGCGTCCTATATACAGGGTGAAATACTTATTTAATATAAACACTGCAACAACATAATCTTCATACTCAAATAATTCACAACTACCGTGACGTTTATTTCTGTTTTTTAGTTGTCTGTATAGTTGGTTGCCTACACAATAGGCGTAATTGACGCGTTCTTTTTAAAAGTATACATAAGCAATGTATACTTTAAAAAAATTCGCTGTATATTTGCCTTAAACTATTCATGGATAAACTTTTGAATATGTTTATGGAAGTGCTTTATAGAAAGTTTAAACTGTTGAATATACAGTTTGAATTTACTCTTAGGAAAAGAAGTGGTTGTTAAACTAAGAGGATTTGTAGATTTCCTAAAAAAAAACTTCCGAGTGGAGTTTTATTGGGGCTCGTTAGGGATCCTTCCAAATAGGGCGATACATTTTATTACATTTAATAATAATTTCATTCCTGCATGTTATAAAAGGACATTGAACATTAAATGTATTTAAAGTTAGATAACGCCGAGCAGGCAATCAAGGATCTGATTTCAGTATGCGTACCTACTGAAGAAATCTGTGACAATTTCAGAAGAGAAAATAATGAAATTGAGTTTCCTTTGAAATCAAAAATACTGCTACGGAATTTTATGTCGCATTCACCTACATTTCTGCCTAAAAATTCAATTTTAAATTGAATAGGTCTTGAAGCAATTTTCAGAAAAGTAAATGAAGCGAAAACATGAGAGCCTTGTCCTGCATTTTCCGTACTTTCAATAGTCTAGATCAGATAAACGTTCTTAGGAGCGCTGCCCCAAGTCAAAATCACTTTAGCCGGGGATTATAAAAGCGAATACGCACCAGGCCCGGTAAGCAAAAATTGTTCGCGTTCCAGAAATCAGAAAAAAATATAAACGTCGGCTTTCTTTTACTTTTACGATGAGCATAAAAATATCAAAACGTGCCCTCTTAGCTTAACAAAGGACCGTCAATATCGTGTTTCTTTACGTCTGGTTAGAAAGTCCAGATGTTAAAAATTACATTTCCACTTCGCCAGAGAAAATCAGACGAGTCTGGAAAGCCAGAGCGCTATTAAGTTTGTACTCCCTTTTTACTTAACATTCAAGTCTTTGTCTTTTATCGCTGATGCTTCAATTTACGAAGAATGCTCCGCCAAATATTTTTCAGTTTATGATCTTGCAAAAAATTTTGATACAAAATTGTATTACTTTGTGTTTTATTTATAAGACGCGAGGCTGTTTTGGCTACGTTTATCAATCTTGAGAAAGAATGCAAACTTTACAAAATAATTCCCCGGGGTAAATACAGTCGTGGTTGACTTCTTATCGGATAAACTTAGTTTTGTACGAAAGTTTGGTTGCCATGGTAATGACTCGAGAATCAAGGGCATGATAAAACCGCCAAAGATTGCTTGAGCGATTTTCTTATACCCTGACAACAACATCATTGTTAAATGACATTCAAGCTTATGTGAAATAGAAAATAAGTGGACGCGACTGCCTCCCTGGACTTTCCCATACTGGAAACTGTTCATATCATCTTTATTTCAAATTATATATATACATATATATATATATATATATATATATATATATATATTCATACAAGGTTAATATGACCTCCAAAATAGGTATGTTCTTAACGTAGTCACCTCCAAAATTTCGTTGTCACTTCCGATTTTGGAGGTGACAACGTATCGCCATAGTTGTTAAGTTTTCTGATACTAGATGTGCTCAGGAGTCCATTCCCGAAAATTTGCCTGGAGGTGATTTTGACCCCCGGTATCTACAAAACGGTCTTTTAGTTCGAGCATATACCGCTGGCGCTGGCGTCGCTTATGAATTTGGTACGCCCAATACAAAGTCACCTCCGGTATGCAGACTGCCTCTTGTCACCTCCAAAATGACGGCAACATCGCCTTCGTTCTATGGTGTAATATTACATTAGAACAGGGGACTCGCAGATTGAAGAAATCATTAAATCTTCGAGTGGACAACGGCAAATTTGAAATGCTTAGTCGTTGACGGAACATTTTAGATCCGTTTTATGTTCAGAAGCCAATAAATTTAAATAATCCGATTAAACTGGATTTATAAAAATGAGTCCCTGACAACTGTGGCATAAATTCATTAAAATCGAAATAAAATTATATTTCGGCTAATTCTTCGAGCACGTCGATTTTATTTTTTAAAAATACATACTTTTACATTAAATTAAATTTCAAACCTTCAGCTGTTTTCGAGTTATGCCATCATCATCAATTTGTTTTAAAAATTTTAACATTTTTTTCGACTATATTTTAACCAGATATAGGCATATTTCATACGTTATATTTGGCTACAACATGTTTCTATTTATGAATGAATAACGGAAAGCTAATAACTACTGGTTTTCTTTTGCTTTTTTATTATACTTCAACATCTACTTTCTATACTTGAACTTAAAAGAACTGGTTACTAATAAAAAACACAAATTCATAAAGGTTTTTTTTATTGGGAATACTGTTGGCTAGCAAAAAATTCGTTGTTAAAGACTGTATTTAATTATAAATGTGGTATACCAGTAAAGATATAAAAAATAAAGATCAAGTTTCCTCTGGAGGAAATTTGTTTTCAACCATATCGCACACTTCACATAGAATCAAATTAATAAAATAGATTTTTAGATTTTTTCCCAGAATCAGCAGTATGCTATGGAAATAAAGCATATTTTTTACGATCTTTGGAAATAAAAAATGTACAAATTATCAATTTTGTCAAATAACTCGGAAACAAAAGGTAATATTTTGATATTTGATTCTGTGCTAACCAGCTCCTTCTCTGTAGGGGGTTCAATAATGTCTTCAACTAGTAAAATAATTATTGATTCATTTGACTGATGAGATGAGGTTGTTTCAAAATTGTAAATGTTCGATTTTTGTGTATAAGCATTAATGTCGAAGTCAGGGTCCCTATCATCATCATCAACAGTTTTCACTGATTCAGATATAAGTACTACCTGTACTACCCGTTTTTTCATTACTTTTTGAAGTTTATTTGCAGCCAGCAGAAATCAAAGTCAATTCATCTTTTTATTTCTTTGGGAAAATGGGTAATTAAACCTGGGGTAAATTCTGTATTTATCTGAAAATATGGTGGATTTCTTTTGATTTTCTCCTTGAAAACGATCATTACTATCGATTGTAAGCAAGTTACTATCATCAATTTCTATGGGAAAGTCATAAAAGTTATTACTATTAATCCATTCCTACATATAAATACTTTTTCTTGCATCCTCCTAATCAACAGCCTTTCCATCCCACTCCTGGGCATCGGCCTCTTCTCTGCCACGTGTTTCTCCTCAGCCCTAAGGTAGAAACACGGGGGACCTACAGTTTAACGTCGAATCCGAACGACAGAAATTCCAGAGAAGGTTTTTAGCATTAAGATCCCACGGTTGCAAGCCGAATTGGGAAATTGTGTGTGGTGGGTTGCAGACAAGGTGTTTATAAATCTGCATAGTAATGCTTAGGTTTCGAACCCAAGCCAGAATCGACGTTTTATTCAGAAAGCGAGCGCTCTACCAACTGAGCTACCACCACATCTAATTCACATCTTCCTAATAAAAAGTATTAATTTATTTACTTAAATGCGTTTTATGAGTACTAAATTCTTTCTGGGAAATTTCATCTGGTGGAAGGTGAATTTGCTCTTTTTTGTGTGATTCTTCCACTAGTCAAAATACAAAATAATGTGTTGAATTTTGAATAACATTATAATTAATTTATTTATTCAATGTGAGTAGCTGTACAAACTGTAATGGTAAATGGAGTTAATTATTGAATTACTACTTAGGGTATAAACAATTCTAAGCAATTATAGCTTCTTGAATACTGGGGTCATTTTAAAAATGTGCCGGCATATTGAAATAAGAATAAAATAACAGGTGCCGGAATATGCTTCTTACCAGGAATACATAATTGTGAAGGATGAAACTGTAAGTCACGTGTTGTTTAAATGATCAATAAAAAGAAAGTATTTGTTTACTTTTTAACAAGCAAATTTATATTTACCCTTAACTGGTGACGTGCCATTCTGTGACGTAGTTTGTTATGTACAATCCCCTGACTCTTCCACTTAATTCATTATAATTAGGCTGATATAACAGTTTGCTGCTTTTTGATTTTTTTCCCTTTTCTCATTACTACTCAAAACTATTTTTCCTGTTAGCTCTATATTTTTTTAATAAAGTCGTTGACTAAAAGAGATGTAATAAATATGACTTTTTAAATGATTTATAACAAATATAAATCTTAAGGAGATCCTAAAGCGACCTAACTACCAAAAATTGAAAGTTATTTTTTACATCGACAAACCATTATATTTGTTTCCCTGTCCGACACGGGGCTCATGGGCGTCTAACTGAATGCTGGAAAACGAACTGCAGCCAATGTAAAAAACAATGCGTATAATATACGAATAAGTAAATTACTAACAGAGTGTTCTGATGGTAAGAAAATCAGATAAATTTTAATTTCACTTTAGTAGCTCCTTTAATACAAAATAGAAATAAATATTTTTTTGAAAATTGCAGGCAGGAACTTTACCATATGAATCAGCAATGCATTAGATATCAATACTCTTTTATAGAGTATTTCGGCATGCATTGGTAGATTCTACCTTCGCGAACACAGGTAGTTCTTAAAAACTGAAACAAATGTTTCATTCCTATTTTTCTGTATCATTAGCGTTACTAAAGTCTGAAAAACTAAAAAAAACTTGTGAAAAAGAAATTTAAAGTAAAATATAAGGGTTATCACAGGTATTCTGACATAACAATATCGATTTCAACCCCTCCTTTTTTTCATTTGAATTTGAGAAACCGTGTAAATGGAGAAAATGATATCTTTCTTTTTCAAGTATTGCTCTTAGAATTCCTATAAGATTGAGCCTTTAAATTATCCACAGGAAAAAATTATTTTTATGCACTATGTGGCCCTTATTTTGTACGATTTGTGCGTGAATACCGCAATGAAACTTCTCCTGATCCGTAAATTGATAAAGGCGGCAGCGATTGAGCAGCCATAAGACACCTCTCATCTTTAACAACATAAATAGGTGATCAATCACTAATTTTTAACTATTAGTCGGGTAAATTGCTACAGAAATATTCATACTCAGTAAAAGAATTACAAAAACCACAAATAAGTTCAAAGAAACTGATTCCGAAATTACATTGGCGTTCTAATACTGTACTCAATATTCAACCTACATATATTCGATATGTCGAGAGGCAGAACGTATCGGCCTCCGTAAAATGCGGCAACACTGTTGGAGGTCACTAAGGTGTATGCATAACATAATATATATATACAAGTGGAGGTGACTTTGTATCTCGCATATGAACTATATACACAAATTTGTTTTTTGAGAAATCGTTTCCCCTCTTTAGGAAACCGTATTCTAGACTTCCCCCTCATCACAAATATGCCCTTATATAAGACCCAGGATATCGGGGTAACCCGGAGGTCAGGTCGCCATATTCATGACCCGGAGGTGACAGCTTAACAGCTATCAATATATATATATATATATATAATATATATACATATATAACTATATAACTATATACATATATATTACCCATACCAAATTCCTTGTGTTATCCTATAAGCAATGACACGCCGTATATAAGAATTGACCCTTGCAAACGTTTAAAGATGTGAAGTAATAATATCCACAAGTCATATACGTAGTCAATATCATCATCATGGAAAAGGGAAAGAGACGGCAGCTAGAATACCAAATCAAGGAAAAAGGGACTGAACGTTACACCATTTTCCAACATAGGGATATTTATACAGGGTGTCCTTTAAATGCCTTAAAAGCTTCAGGTAGAATTTTTCCTTTATGAATGCTTAATACAAATCTTCAAAAAAAAGTAGGTATTTGGAGCTTAGTTTTCTTGTACGAGAGTGTTAAAGTTCATATCTTTAAAACAGAATTTCATGGAAACAATAACGAGAACTTTAATGTTGCACGTACCTGCCGATAAGTGACTGACTGCCACTTGGTTATGTAAAGATTAATATTGAGTTGACGCTCTAGTTGCTCTTCTGGAAGTACTGTTAAAAATGATAAATTTCGTAAATACTACATTTGACAACAGTGCAAGGCCATGGTATTGTGATGAAAAGTAGAAAATTTGTTTTTCGACATTTGTCAAAATGCTTCATGTAATGTCGGCCTACTAATTAAATTCTCCATAAATGCAAAGAATATCGTCAACGTTGCCAAGTATAATATTCTTTAAAGTGTCCTCGTGCGAGGAAACTAAGCACTATAGGAGTCGTGTTAGTGTTTTTGAGGACTGTATTTCTTACAGAAGAGTGCTACCTGAAGCTTTTAAGGTATTTAAAGGACACCCTGTATAAAGTTCTAAATTACCCAAAAACGATATACACAGACTTTTTTTGGAACAGCAAATCTTCACAGGAACGTTGAAGGGGGTAATAGAGTTATCTTTTTTCCTATGCAACGAGAAGAGAAACCTCACGGAATTCTCACCTAAGTTGTTTATATTTGATCCTGTTTTTTGCCGAGTGTTATTGCTGGAAAATGTATAAAAACTTAATTACAAGAGTTTTAATCCCACCCTGTTTTCACTAATACAATAATATCTGCATGCCTTGAGTTTCTAGGCTTGGCTTTTAATTATTCTAACTGTAAGCCAGCCGATGCGGAATCTCAAAACCGCGGCGCCAACACCCAAAGGTGTAATTTCTGGAAAGGTTTCTAACAATGCTGAAGTAGCAACACCGATACCAGTGATAATAAAAGTTAGCTTAGGATGCCCTATTCACGAATTAAATTAAAGACACCAATCTTCTTTTTCCATTTATTCATACTACCACCTCCCGCCGGCCCCGAACCGCTTTCGCATTACTTCAGGGGGTGCGGGTGTCCCTTACATACTAACCATTCATACAACATGCCCCCTAAGCTTAACTAACTGAAATACGGTCACCTCAGCCGGGGTTCGACCATGCGGCCGATCGGTTCCCATTTCACTGTGACTTCGACTGACAGCATGTATTCGTACTGCCCCGTAGAGATCCCTTAATGAATCGAATTCAACCAACATTTAAATTCGAATGCGGCAAAACCAGACAAATATCACTATGCAAAAATTACTTTATCATATCATCAGCCCCTTATACTAAGCATTCAATGAAAATATGTAGAATATGTAGTTGTTACAAAATTAAAGAATATAAAAAGTATCAATTGCGATTTATTGCAGTAGACTTTACAGAACACAAATTATGGGGCTTGGAAAATAGTCACCCTTGAGCAAGAGGACTCCTTGGTTCCACAAGAAAATAAGAGATTTTTAAACCTTGCAATAAATTAATTTTAGGGTATTCCTGGCATTACACACATACCTGCTATAATATTCTGACGCACCACATACAGACCAATTTAATGATGGACATAAACGTTAGTTTTAGGACATTTTGGAAATACGAAAACATTCTCTTCTGACTCGCATTTTTTGCTCCAATTTTTTGCGATATTCTCAATTAATAAATCGTTATATAGCGTTATGCATACGTCGAGGTGTGTTTGTAATGCAACCGATTATGCATTACCATCCTTCTATTTTTATACTAATTTTAATAATACAATAGTGTACACTAACTGGTCTTCTTAACAGAATAATTTGATATAGAAGAATTTTTAAGATATCTGTTTAATTACTGTTATTATTCATATGGTAGTAATTAATAAATGACATAGAACATTCATATTTTATACGAAAACAATCATAGAAACTATAGTGTATGAAATATATAATATAAATTTGTATTGCTGCAATATTCAGTAGCACTATAAAAAATTATGTATGGTTGCATTCAAAATTGTAAGTCCTCTTATAATTCGTGAATAGCCATGTACATATAATACACAATACAATACAATAAAATAAAGTAGGATCCGTTAAAAAAAGACTTGGAAGTTTCTATAAAAAATAAAGCAAAAAGAAGTGATTAATTAATAGATGGCTGTCTACATTGCATGACAAGTTTGAAAGTCAGGTATCTAATTACATGGTTGGTATAGGTGACCTATACGACATGTACAAGAAATCATCTTACGAATCGTTTCTAAAAACCTTTCTTCAAAATAAGTATTGGTATAAACGAGAAATTTGATTGCAGTGGTTCATTAAATAAGTACAAATTCCTTTATCGCACCTGTTTATGGCAGCTATATTATAACGCTATTACTTACTACACTGTTGTTAAATATTATTAGCAGTAAATATTTACAACTGCTATTATCAACGGTAGTTTATGGATAAATAACTGTTCACCGACTATATATATTATTTTGTTTCTCTGTTTCATCTCTTCCTACTTGAATGTTTAGCTTTTTTCCTTCTATTTTTAAGTATGATTTATATTTTACATATGCCTATTTCATTTTTAATTTATCACAATTTTTCTTAGTTGTAGTCTATAATAAAAGCATCAGAAACTGTTTATTTAAAAATATTGAATGGGAAGGGGGTTGTGAAATAATTAGAAGACCTAGATTGTTTCAGATCGTCTGAGAAATAATAGATTAAAGCTACCACGGTGGGTAATTCGCAAATAATAAATGTAATATTATCTCTATAAATTTGTTTATAAGTTTAACGAATGAAAATAAGAGGTTTTTGCTGATACTGAAGTAATGAAGATCCAGAAGCAAAGAAATATCCCTAGCAGAAATCGTTGATTTAATAATGAATACCATTAAAGTATCAATTGAAAAGGTTTTCGAAGTGTATTTCAAGTATCTTAGGAAAACTGTTGTACATAAGAAGACATTTCCATATTCTCACTTAAGTGCAGAAAATTTTGGAATTGAAATAAATTTGTATTTATTGCGTGTTGTAAGCATGTTTTAATGTGAAAAAACAGTAGGTATGGTATCAGTATGTGATTATATTTTCTATATATGGCACAAAAACTAGAATACAGTAATATTAATTCAGGTCGTTTGTAAACAATTCAAATTACTACATAATAAATAAATGTACTAACAGAACCATACCTTGATAAGTATCAAATAATTTCAGTAATTGTTTTACACTGTATGGTATGGCATAAGTAAAGACATAAGTGTTTTATTTTACACAGCTATACTATACGAAAAATGTTGTTAATCAAATAAATATAAAATAAAATATCAAAACTTTTAATACAGAGTATACTCTCTGAACTTTTTCTGTAATTTGTAATTCTAAAACAAAACGTTTTGAATTCCAATCTCAGACTAGAATGACACGCCAAAAAAGTTGTTCAAAATTCTGCAAAACATGTATGACACGAACCAGAATTTTGTGAATATTTGTGTCTGCGTGCATGCGCAAATAGGTCAAAATGATGTTCATATCTTTATAGATAGAAAACTATCAAAATAATCACGTGTCAGTGGATAATGTACAATTCTATCAAGGTTTCATAATATTTCGTTGCTGCATAAATTCGTAGCATATTGATTTATTTATTACATAAGAACAGCAACGAATAAGGGACGTGAGGAAGATAAGAGGCAGTGCAGTTAGCGTCGGCGCGGCGGCGTAGGTACGTGATAAAACATTTACCTCTCTGCCCTCTGTGATCATTGATGAATACTAAGAATTATATTTATATGAAGCGGATTCTGAAGACAATTTTGCAGATTTAGAAATGTGTACAATTTTGTACAAAATTTTACACGGAGAATTCTGTTTGAAACTATAAAAAATTTTCATACAATTCTGTGTCGTGTCATACTAGCCTTAAGCATTAGATACACAGTTTATTCAAAATAGCTCTCGTATCAAGCTCATTGCGTCTGTAGAAGTAAAAATTGTCCATTTAGCAGTATCAACACGTCAGAGAGAGTTATACAGGGTGTTAATGAAGTATATATAAAAACAAACATTTTTGGTTAATAAATGTATGGTCAAAAGTGTTTCCTTCCGGGGATAGAGCTTCTCAAAGATTCTTTAAGAAGCGCCGAAGCGCCTAAATTTCCAGGTGTGGTAGGATGGCTCCCTGGCGTCGGTGGTTAGCCATAGTAGCAGAAATAGGCCGACGTTAAATAAAAACAAACAAACAAATATAGGCAACTCAATTTACTACCTACTATTTATTTCCATCACGACGGAAATTAATACAGGATAAATAAAGCCCTCTTTTCCACTTTTCAAATTAAATTTAAAAATAGAATATAGAGCCTCTTAAGGATTCTTTAAGAATCGCCCCAACGGAGCGACCGCATTTACTGTGACCTCGAGTGGCCAATGCGTTCTCGCACTAGACCAGCGCGGTCCCTTTTAAGAAGTACATGAAAATAGTCAATTTTCACACAATTCGATATTTTTGTGGTATTTTTTACTTTTCTTGCATTCGTTTCTTTCTGTACCTTTTATAATTCGTTTTTTTTCGTTCTGTGATTTTTTGATAATTATTTTCTTCGTTATTTTCGTTTTGTGTTTCGTATTTTTGTGCTCCGGCGAATTATACTTTTACCGAACAGCATGACATGATGTTCATGCATGGAGCTGCTTGGGGTAACGCACGCGAAGCTGCTCGCCTGTACCAAGAACATTTTCCGAATAGGAATCATCCATCGCACAAGACCTTTAGTGTAGTTTCACGTCGGCTGCGGGAGGAAGGTACATTCGTTGTCAACAGACACAACTGTGGAGCTACCAGAACAAGGAGAACGGTGGATTTTGCGGAAGAAGTGTTTTGGCGAGAGTGGCTGAAAATCCTTCTACTAGTTCAAGAGCCATAGCTCACGAAATGGGAGTGAACCATGTTCCAGTATGGAAGGTACTACATGAAGCTGGGGGCGACATTTTGAACATTTGCTATAATTTTGTTAATATTTGAATTAGTTATTGTAAATTTTTCAAATAGTTTTTGCTTTGTAATTTTGGTTTTTTCTATTGCTTAGTTTTGAAACATTTTGTTAATTAATTTATTTTTAATTTAATTTGAGTTTAAAAAGTGGGAAAGAGGGCTTTATTTATCCTGTATAAATTTTCGTCGTTATGGAAACAAATAGTAGGTAGTAAATTGAGTTGCCTACATTTAGGTTTGTCCTTGCAATTCATTAACACCCTATATAATCATATATAGTCATTGAGATACAAGTTCAACAGAAGAATGCTTTCTACGCCTACAGAGTTGATAAAAGCATTTAGCAACATCCTAACATGTTTGATATTGTTTTATTAAAAGAGACATAACTAATCTCAAAATACCTTATTGATAAAAACAGTAATCGCATTTCACCTTAGAAAACAGAAGTGGACCATTCCACTTACGTATTGTTTTTCTATTCAGAAAAGTGTTCCAATGCAAACGATAATGAAAAGTAATTTATGGTTCACGTCTGACCTCAAACTAGTTTTAGTCATAATTCCCCTTTAATTTACACGCAGAATGTGACATATAAAAGACGCGAAACTGATGTTTTATTCATTCAAGATATAAAAAAGAATACATAAAACAGTTACGAAAGCAGCGAAATATCTAATAATTTATTTATTATAAATTTCCAACTAATTCTCTAAATTATATAAATTTAGGTTATGTAAATCAGATAGAATTAACACAATTTCTACTAAAATTCCAACTCAGCTGTAAATGATTAAATATTAGATTAGTCAGGATTGCATGCAACGTTTACGTTTCTGACGGGAAATAAATTCTAACTGAATAGAAATTATGTCATTCAATTTTCAACATTTTAAACTACATTTTATTTTGCTATTTCTCTTAATTTAAGATATTTAAGTGCTCTTGCTATATTATTATATTTTTGCTACTGATTTGTTTTAGCACTTTACTGTAGCATTTTATCCCTTAATAATACGTAAACATTACTTTTCGCACCCTGTTCAGGAAATTATGTTAAAACGGTCTTTATGTAAAATTCATCCCTCTTATAGCACTGCCCATTTCTTAATTTTTACAAAGCTGTAGATTTGTATTCAGTAAATATATTTTCAATTCCCAGTACCGGAACATCGGATTTTTAACGGCCTCGCAAGGCAATGGCAAACCAGCGAAGTATTTTGAACAGTAAATCTTCTCTGGGGTAGAAGTGTTTACACTTCCCGTGGTTCGGCGCCCACGTTAAGCTGTAGGCCCTCTATGTCTGTGGCACTCTAAACGCGCAACCCAGGCATAGAAGAAAAGATCGCGACGTCTCGTAAGAGATAAAGTATTCTAAGAGGAAGAAATGTATGATAAACCATTCTCATGAACATGTTAAAAACAATCTTACTCGCTTCTTCTTCTTTAGGTATCATCTCCAATGAATGGAGGTTGGCAACAATTGTGGCGAATTTTTCTCGGCCTTGTGCTGTTCTGAGTAATGTAAGCGTGTTTAAGCCTGTCCAGTCTCTTATGTTCTTCAGTCGTAGACATTTTCTTCGACCTGCTCCGCGTCTTCCTTCTATTTTCACTTCTATCATTAGCTTTAGTAATTGGTTTTTGTGGTTTCTCGTGATATGACCGAGATAGGAGGTTTTCCTTTTTTTAGTGATATTCAGTAATAGTCTGCCCTTGCTCATGTGTCTGAGTACTTCAGTGTTTGTAATGTGTTCAACCCATGATAATCCTATGAATTCTTCGAAACACCCACATGCTTCTAGCTTGTTCATTGCTTCTTTGCTTAATGTCCAAGTCTCCGCCCCTTCTTCTTCTTCTTTCTTAGACTGTTAACCTGTTGCTTTAACCAATCGCGTTTTCACTTTATAAGCTGCTTCTCTATCTATTCCTCGGTCGTCCTGTCGATCTTCTTCCCCCGCAACTTGATTAGCCTTCATTATCTGATCCTTGGTTTCCTTTCCTATTTGACCATTGCTAGTCAGTAGAACCCCTAGGTATTTAATTTCCGTTGCTTGTTTTATAATTACTTTCTCTACCTCTAATTTACATCTCTGAAGATTGTTCTCATTTTCCGCCAGTAATATGGCGTCGTCTGTAGCATATGCTACTATATTAAAAAAGTTTCTCTATTTGTGTTGTTTACAGTAACTTGAAAAATCCATATCCGCCAAAAAATGGAATTAAATCGTGAACATTTTCGTGCGATTATTTTTTACAACTTTCGACGTGGATTAACTCAACAATAGTGCATCGATGAACTTAATTCGATTTTTGGCGATGAAGGACCATCAGTGTTTATCGATGGTTTACCGAATTCAATCTTGGCCGTAGTTCGCTCAACGACGAATTTCGTGAAGATCGTCCAAAAGCGGTTGTTGTTCCGAAAAACATTGATGCGGTGCGTGAACTTATACTGCAAGATCGTCATGTGAGTTATCGCAGATTGAGGTATCCTTCGACATTAGTGGGACCAGCATACATTCAATACTGCATGAGCATGTGGCCGTAAAAAGGATTTGTTCGCTTTGGATCCCACATAATTTGACAATCGCTCAAAAACAAGCTCGTGGCAATTGCTCGCAAGAAATTCTCAAAAAATTTGTTCGCGGTGGATCTATGCGTATGAGTCTGAAAGTAAACAGCAGTCGACTGTATGGGTCTTCCAAGGCAAGCCAAACCCAACAAAAGTCGTTCGTGCTCAAAACACTTCGCATGGTCGCCTGTGTTTTCGAAAAAACTGGACATGTTTCAACCGTATCATTGGTGCAACGTAGAACGGTCGATTCTGAATGGTACACAACCATTTCTTTGCCACAAGTCTTCTGAGAAATAAGGAAAACCAACCGCCGAAGACGGATCATTCTCTGCTACGACAATGCGAGCTCTCACACATCGGCTCGAACAAGTGACTGTTTGAGCACTCAAAACGTAGATTTGATTAGTATTATCCGCCGTATAGTCCTGATTTAGCACCCAATGACTTCTTTTTATTCCCGAACATCAAAAATAATCTGCGTGGTCAACGTTTTTCTACACCTGAAAAAGCGGTTGATGCGTTCAAAATGCATGTTTTGGTGATACCTCAATCGGAGTGCAAAAGTGCTTCGAAAATTGGTTCACAGGCATTCAAAAGTGTATTGATCTTCATGGAGAATATTTTGAAAAACAGTAAAGCCATTTTCGATGATAAATATTTGTTTTTGTTCTCTAATCCCGAAATATAAAAGGCAACCCTCGTAGTAAGGAAGTCTATGAAAAATGATAGCTACAGCTTAGCTAGTAAATTAAAGCATTCATAACAAGCAAAGCACAACCTCATCTAAGTACTAAAACAACTTACATATTATTACAGTTATTTACAAATTAAACAGATTATTACAAGCTACTTCCTTAGTCCGTGTACATATAAAAATAATTATTATTTATGGCTCACATTGTGAAACTTTCAGTTAATAAGCAGATTTCCTGACAGCACCTGATCTTGATTAAACGCAGGATATTAACCACTTACCGACCGTGCACAATTTACCTAGGTTTTTTGTTGCAGTTCAACTTTCTTCGAGTGCCGGGTTTTTAAACTCCGCGAGATAGTTACATTTTATAGAGATACCGTCAGAATGGCCATTCCCTTTCAAGATTTCTCCGGCTCTAATAATCTCTGACCATCACTTACACATCGGCGATTGCAAAACATTAGTTCGCTCTAGTAGTCTTTGTGTAGGTTGCTTGTCAAACACGCACAAGCACGACAGAATTCTTGCTGCTCTCAATTTGTTTTTCGTAGATTTGATGACAATAGATAATAGAGAGGTGCGTTGCTTTCAAAAAACAAGCTGAAAAGTGATTGAATGGGAAAAGTTCATTTTAACTAGCCCGAATATTTTACAAGAATTATTTTAATTTCTCCTCGTTCAGTTTGTGAAAATTCCGTAACTTAATTGGATTTTCCAATATTTTTCAAGATTGTGCAAGGATCTACAAAAATATGGAGAATGTAAATGTAAATACAATCAGAAGAAAACAACCATTTGAACTATTCGTTGAAATTCATATTACTTCATCAATAAATATCAATTGAATTTGTTCATTCAGATATTAATTAAATTTTTGTTTTGCTTTAAAGGTGTTTCAACATTTTCAGAAATATACTAATCAAATCGTTGTATTAATTAATTTAATTAGAATATCTTAGAAATAATAATTATTACTAGAAAGTTGGGCTACTAAATTGTGAAGTACATCTTAGTTTACTTGATCTCTTTGATTGATTCCAAGCTTCAATCCTCAATTTGTAACATTTAAATCGATTCTGAATAAATTGTAAGCTGAAATATTAATTTTCAATTTCAAACATTTACGCAATTACTCCAATTTAGATTTCAGTGTTTTCTTAAACACCAATTACTTTTACGGTTTTAATATAATTGTAAGTCATTTATTGACTTCCTACTGTTAAACAGTCTCACAGTTAGGATTGTCAACCACTGTCAATAATTACAAATGTAGGATTTCTAATTTTTCGGATTTGTGTACAACAGGTTTGCAATTAT
This sequence comes from Limonius californicus, assembly GCA_014611495.1. Lineage (NCBI taxonomy): Eukaryota > Metazoa > Arthropoda > Insecta > Coleoptera > Elateridae > Limonius > Limonius californicus. The sequence continues at coordinate 77,265 of JABXWE010000498.1, read as the reverse complement.
ATATTAGCAGATCTGGCGAGAAATTACTGTTATAAAATACTTGAAATTCCAATGAATTGTCTAAGCTTATCTGTAAATGCTGATTTTATGTTACAGGTTTTCAATTAAAGATCTTATAGCTATCTGTCAATTACGTCTTAAAAAAAGATAACACACAAAAGAAACAACTTTATTTAAATAAATGGTGTAAACGGTACGTGTAAAAATAACAAATAACATCATAACAGTAACAATACTAAAAACAGTGCAGGCTGGGGTAAAAGTGTTAACTATAACAACCTCCCATTTCAGTCTCGAACAAAGCTCAAAGTTGAAATAAATAGTATAACATCAAGATTAACAATTGTTAATCTGACTAAATAATATTGTATCTTCAATACAAGCAGTAATAGTAAGGGAATCACACAGGCAGAGTTAACAAAAAGAAATTAACTCTCTGCAATTTAGCCTTTCGTGTACTGTGCCCTGTACACTAAAGAGGGAGTAAAACTAGTAGCCGAACCTTGAGGGGCATTTTTATCATTATTTTGCATATAATCATGCGAATTCATCCCTTGACTAGTCTGAGTTGTAAGTGGAGAAGTGTACTGACTGGTGGTTGCTGGAGCAGTTGTAGCTGTACTTATCGGAGCTGTTATATGGCCGCCTAAATGGGCACCTAATTGGGCCTTAATTTGAGCTTGTTGTTCAGGTGTAAAATTTTCTAATCCGGTAATAATTGGAGGAACTGATCGGATTGGGGCTGTAAGCTGTTGTTGTCCGCCAGCGAATTGTTGTCCAGCAGTAAATTGTTGTCCTGCATTGTATTGTTGTCCACCGGTGAAATGTTGGGCAGTCATTTGTGCCAAATGTGCAAGCTGATTAAGTTGCATAGGTTGCACATATTGAGTTGCAACTTGATTTTGTTGGTAAGGTTGTTGAATTTGCTGGTAGTTCATCTGTGAAGGAGCTCCTACTAAGTGGTTGAATCCGCTGAAAACGGGGTTAGCGACAATTTGATAAGCAGGAATGGTTGCTTGGGGAACTGGGTGTTGGGGAACGTAAGGTTGGGCTGTAGGGTGTGGCTGGAATCCGCCTCCAAAGAGAAGTTGGTACTTTGCTTGAGGGTTTCCGTGGAAGTAATTTAGAAGTTGTTGCTGTTGCATCCCAGCTGCATTTCCATAGATGACGTTATGCGGTACATAAGCAGGTTGGGCAATAATCAACATCGCTGGTTGAGGTTGAGCTTGCTGCAAGAATAATGGCTTCTGCATCACATGTACGGGCATAAATTCTGTTTGAGTTTGCTGATTGGTTTGCGGGTAGTAGAGTTCAGTCTTTTGAGGCCCAGGTATAACGTTGCCTTTCGGAGACATTTTTGTTTTGACTTCCGTTGAAACTGCTATAGTTTGGCAGATGCATACGCACAAGGCTGTGAATACCTGAAATTTAAATCGTACTAAGTTTGGGAAGTAAAAATAACTTATTGTAAATACACAGATGATTCAAATAAATGTGACATCAACGAAAAAATAAAATGATTCTCTTGTGAACCAGCTGTAAGATGAAGTGCTACTCCATTGGGAATTAAATATAGTTTAAATTCCTTTAAGTTTTCATGATCAACCATAGTAAAATGGGTGAATATAACGTTAGAAATTCGCCGAGTTCAGACCAAAGCTTTCTAATTTTGTGCTGGTAGAGTAAAAATACTTTATGGCAATCCGCCATCTTGAAAGAATGTAAATAAAAAATTACAGCATATAAGGATAGCTGATAGAAGGTAGCTCTAGTTAATAGCTGTAATATACAGATACTAAATAAAAACCACACTGGAGTTATAATTTTTTAATTTTGTGATGTAAAATTCAAATTGGCGTAAAAAGCGCTTCTAAAGAGCTTCGATCTGGTGACTATGTACAAGATAGTTATAACAGTAAACTCAAAGCAACCGTATTAAAAGCAATTAAATAATTAACTAAGACTTTCTTTTTATTGGCCATGTCAAAGCGAAGTGGCAGATAGACAATCATTTCTCTTGTAGAATCAATATCTTCCAATAAGTTGTCGTTAAAGTCATTTACAGAATTTAAGTTAGGTTACGTGAAAAAACGAATTTCAAAATAAATTGAAAATGTCAAGTTTGACGTAAAATTAAAGTAGAAGGGGGTTAAAACAATTTTTTCTAAGCTAAGAACATTTAAAAATGCAAATTTGCCAATAATTATCGACTTGGAAGATTAATTAGACTTTGAGATTAACTACCACTGACTGTATATTAAATATTTGCAATAGTTGCAGTAGTTTCAATTATTAACTATTTTCCAACAAAATCTGTTTTCATTAGAACTGTTTTTTATAAGTTTGAACTAGCTTAATAGGCTTTAATATACCTAGATCAAATTTTAGTAATGTATACACCCACCAGCTTGAAATTTACTTAATGTATTATTTCGGTTATAATACATCAAAGCCTATTGACCTCCCCACGACGAAATTCCAAAATTATTAAAATCAGTAAATAATTGAAAGAGATAGAAGTAAAAAAGTCCTTTTTTGACCCACCCAGTAAATATACTTTAGAAATCGTCTGAACTCAATGATTCTTCCTACGTCAGCATAAACTATCGTTCGTCCATTTTAATAATTAGTTTAAAGAATTATTTGTATGGAAAGTAGATTAATGTACTTATAACAATCTTATTTCTAATAGATCAGAAATAGTTCCGTTGTAGAACTCAATATATAATTATTTCTTTTTGGGAATAATTACGTTAAATTGCTCTTAATCTGCTTTCCAATTCTAGATAGTAGGTTGAATCTATATTTTATTTATAATCGGTTTTAGTATATTGCTGCCCCGAAAGTCTAAACTATACCCATAACATCAATAGGTGTATTTTCTCTTTTCTAATTTTAACAAATAAATCTGTTTTTTACAATTATATTATATAATCTTAAGAGGAAGTGAGCATTTGAAATTAACATAACAACATAAAAATTAATTTATTCTATTCTATACGTTGGTGGCATTGTAACAATAATATTAACATATTTTTGAATATTTTACGTAATGCAAATCTTCAAAAATGTAGGATATTATTAAAGTATTTCTAATGTTCCTTGCTTAGCGTTCCTTATTTCTCGATAGCTACTCTTAATAGTTAGAAATTTTGATAACTTTCTAACGCTTTATCATACATTTAATTGCAGAGACGGCCAAGCAGCTAGTATTCACGTATTTATTTTGAGCTAATAAACAAATAAACGGATTGGTTCACTATTTCACTTTAAAATATACATTAACTTCTTAACTAGGTATTATTAACGTCAGAAACGTAAATTACCAAGAACTTCATGGTTGCACTGAATGTAGAGTAATTGCACCTCACTCTTCAACGGTCACTCTCACTTCCACTGAGCAAATGCAACGAAGAGGAAAAGCCCTCTCTTTTATACTAAGAACTGCTATATTTTTTCTATAAAATGTGTCCTACATTTTCATAAAGACAAATATACAATTTCACTAGCGCCGAAGCAACCGTACTTTCGCTGAGGATTATCATTATCATTAATATCTTATACTTATAATTGCGCTTGCTACATGCAATCTTATTGTTAGCATCCAGAGGTTACTGTACTTGTAAACTGACCACTTGTATTCTTAAAATGTTGTTGAGCAAGCTGTCGTTCAAGTCCGGATTTATTTTTGTTGTTTGCTATTGTAATCTACAGGTTTCATTGACATAGCAAAATATACTAGTTTGATTTCATACATAAGGAAATACTTTAAAACCCATTTTTGGGAAAAAATTAGATAAATAAAAATATATTTCTCTAAGCAGAAGATGAAGAACTCTCTCGTAATAAGACCGTTGGAATTGCAAATGTTTGCTCGTTATATCCGTTAAAGGTAATGCCAGTGAACTTTACGTGCAGTAGTAAACCTGAAATATCATTTATTTTCAGCAAAAATACATTTTCTTAGTCAAAAATGTTCAAAATTTTAAAATAAACTTTAGCTGCAAAAATATCTACATAGATCTATATACGAGGTATATACGAAGTTAGATCAAGGAATAGCGGGTTAGTATCATCCAATTTTTTTCAAAAATTAGGTTCTTTCTCTTACCGACTACGTAACCACAAATTTATTCCCTTTTTTGGGGTAGGATCTGCTAAATAAATGTTTCTATATGAAGAAGAAGAAACATTGAAACCAATATCTAAATCGCTTATAACGACACCGTTGAAACTGCAAGTGTTTGTTCGTTATATCCGTTTAAAGTAATGTCGGAGGAACATATATGCAGTACGAAACTTTAAATAACAAGTTCATTTTCTGTAAAAATACATTTTCATAGTCAAAAATGTTTAAAATATTAAAATTACTATTATCTACAAACAGAAAACAAAAAATACGTACATAGATATACATACGAGGTTAGATCAAAAAATATCTGGACTAGTATCATCCAATTTTTCACAAATTAGGCTGGTTCTGTTACCGACTCGCGTGACCATAATTTTTTCCCTTTTTTGAGGAAGAATCTTCTAAACAAATATTTCTATATGAAGAAGAAGAAAAATTAAACTACAATCTAAATCGCTTATAACAACACCGTTGAAACAAGTGTTTCCTCGCTATATCCGTTAAAAGTAATGTCAGAGGAACTTATATCCTTCTATACAGTGCGAAATCTGAAATAACGTGTTTATTTGCAGCACAAACACGTTTTCATGGTCTATAATATTCAAAATATTGAAATAACCATTATCTACAAGAAGAAAACAAAAAATGCATACCACATACCAGGTCAGATCAAGAAATAGCCGGACTAGTATCATCTAACATTTTTCACAAATTAGGCTCTTTCTCTTACCGACTCAGAACTTGTATGCAGTACGAAGCCTGAAATAACATGTTTATTTTTAGCAAAAATACATTTTTATGGTCTCAAATACTCAAAATATTGAAATAACCATTATCTACAAAAATATCAAAAATACATACATAGACACGTATACGAGGTTGGATCATCGCAATTATTTATAAAATAATATGCTTCAACCGTTTGAAAACAGTGTTCTCTAAATAAGCTCTTAATTTTGAGTTTAGATTTTATTTATTGCTGATATTTATCTTATTAACTAATTTTGAGGATATAAATGTTTATATTTAAGTTTAATGAAGGTTTAATTTTTTAATCAAACGGAGGTTTTACATAGTAGGGTGAGTATGGTGATGCGGAATGAAGAAGATTTTGTTTTTGAATAAAAACTGACGAACTAGAAGGAAAGCGCGAGATGGTGTATTGTCGTGATGTAATATCTACCATCCATTTTGAAACAATTTAGGACTCTTTTTTCTTACTCACTGAGGTAATCGTTTTAAAACTGCAACATAAAAATATTAATTTATTGCGAGACTTAAAAATAAACAATTTTTTGAGAATCGAAAGATATGATGTTGTCCTCGTCAGTAGTCTTTTCGCATCAACACTGAGTACCGGCCTCTTCTCTATCGCGTGTTTCTCCTCAGAGCTAAGGTAAAAACACAGGGAATCTACAATTTAATTTCTAATTCGAACGACAGAAATTTCAGATAATGTTTTTGGCAATAAGATCCTACGGTTGCCTACCAGATTGGATAACTATGTATGCTGGGTTGCAGCTCAAAATTTTAATACGCTACCTAACAATATTGGGAAATCTCAGCTAAACCATAGTCGAAAGTTTTGCCCAGAAAGCGAGCACTGTACCAGCTGAGCATGATTAAGTTAACTAAAATAAAATTATAAAATGACATTGACTTTTCGGTTTTAATTCAAGGACGGTGGGTTGATAGAGGATGATATTACAACATTGTATTTTCTCCCTCTATTTATTAAATATTGAGAAGCCTGCATTGTCCGGGTTTTTCCATATCTAATCTAAGGAATCTAAGGAATCTCAAAAACCAGCTCTCCATTTGATTTATAACCATTAGCAAATGCTTGAGCTAGAGGTTAGCGCGTTAGACTTCTACGCTGAAGGTCCTGGGTGCAATTCCCAGTACCGCAACATCGGATTTTTAACGGCCGTTCTCCATTGCATGGCAATAGCAAACCAGCGAGGTATTCTGCCTAGTAAATTTTCTCTGGAGTAGAAGTGTTTACTCTTCCCGTGGTTCGGAGCTCACGGTAAGCTGTAGGTCCTCTACGTCTGTGGCACTCTAAACGTGCAACACAGGCATAGGAGAGAAGATCGCTACGTCTCGTAAGAGATAAAGCACTCGAAGAAGCAAATGCATTTAGACAGAAATTGCTTAGTGATAGCTATTTTCTGAGTCACATACTTTAGAAATGCCAACAATTATGTTTGCTATATCCGGGACGAGCGATGGTTATAAGCGGTAAATACAATACAATAAACATTGCAAATACAAACATGAAAATTGAAAATATACTTACAAGATTATACGCTAGAACTATAAGGTTTTCGTTTTTGAGAATTTTTAAATATTTAAATTCTACTTCTTGTTAATTGTACAAGATATTGAATTTCAAAAGTACCGGTTTTAATAATTATTAGTTTCAAATACTGAATATTTGAAAAGTGCTAATGCTATCTGCAATGGTTAGCGAAACGTCAGCATCATTCAATTTCGCGACGATGGGATCTAAATCCGAAGAGATGACTTAATTGAAGAGTTATTAAAGTGGCCTAAAATTAGCGTTTGTTGGTGTCATCGTATTTACGTTAAAATGCGACATTTCAACAATTTTCTTTAATTAGTAAAAAGCACCTCGAAGATTATAATAAAGGGAAAGTTTATCGAGGCAACTGATGATGAAAAACATCAAAAGTAGTGCATCAGCGTTCGTTTATGATACATGTGGACTTAATTTAGTGAAATTTATTACACCACATTACATGCTACCATTTTTAAAAACATAATCCCCACCACAACCCCAATGTCACGATTTATACTTTTTTATATTATAAGTATTGACGTTTACATTGGCCCAAGTTCGCTTTCCAAAGTTCAGGTAGATTTTCCCATCATCAACAACAAAGCCAAAACTTTGTAACCAATTTGTTTTGAGGTACTTTATACGCAATGTCTTATACATTGGCTGCAATTCTCAATATTCTAGTAGACGGTCTTAAAATCCCGGAGAGTTAGGAAAAAAATGTAACGGTTTGCTGACGTAAAACGATCAATTCTCAGATCAGATTAGAATTAGAAAATTTAATAAGAAATTAATTACATAGTGACGACTTAAATTTTTACATATTTAAATTTACAAGAGGTTGAATCAAAATTATTAGTTCGAAACGGAATCAGTTGCCATATTGTCTGACATTTACTGTTACGTGTTGTTTTTCTACTTCTAGACCTGAACACCGATACTAAAGCCATAATACCAGAAGATTTTCTATTGCGTTAGATACAATATTTTATAATCATCCTGTGCCGCTAATAATTTCTTAATTCGTTCTGATAAACGTTTCCTCCATAATTAGAATTTAATTAAGTAAAAGCCGTAAATAATTATCCATCTGCAGGAAAGTTCTCGTAATGGAATTATTAATTCAGGTTGTTAACTTTTAAAAAGTTCATAATTGCTCAAAACCGTAGCGCATCTAAAACATCCGATCTGGCTAGTTTATTATAAGAATGTATTATTCACACTTCTGCCTGCTGGTTAATTGGAGCCATAATATTTACAGGGTAAATCGACCTAGAATTAGTGGCCGTCAAGTTCATTGTGAGTGCCACAAAAGAGAATGTCAAGTTTACGGCTCTCTATTTTTCATTTAAGGCAATTATTGCTTGCACTTTTACGAGTACTGGATGGCCATTCTGACGTCCTTAAGGAGAGATAATTTAATGATTACTTTCAAAGTTTAATTGTCCGAATGAATAGTTTTATAGTGGCTTAGCTTAGTAAGTGGATCGTAACTGAATAAAAGATAATTGTTTATAGCAGATAGATCTAATCATGGTTATGAGCTGCACCATCAAAACATGGTTTGTAAAATTTTACACTTAAATTTCTACCACTTGGGTTTATTGAAAACTACAATTATTTTTTTAAAGACGCTTTCTACTTGTTCCATCCTCATAAAACCATTTTAAGGCATTCAGTTATTTCTTGTAACTCTTAACTTGCTATTCTTTACTGTTTGCAAGATTTTTAACAAACAATGCCCGAAACCATTCATTATAATTGTTTAAATTCAAACAGTTTGTATACTATTTTATTTCGTTTTACTTCCGTATAGATTAAATAACAATGCATGTTCTTTCGCACACAAATGTCTTATTTTTGTCGTGAGCGAAGTAACAATTAACTAAAAAATAAAAAGCGCCGTAAACGCCGTTCTTCAGTGAGATAATTGCGGTGGACGCTATATAGGAACACCTTCGGTGCTTTTCAAACCAACAATGTGAAATTAAGGTATTAGCATTAATTACATAAAGCTTCCGGCAAATAAAATTTGATAATAACATAATAGTACAAGAAGAAATGCTAACATTCGTGACCAGATTGACGTTTGATACGTGCCAAATGTAATTAAAATTAGCTTTTTATTGAATTGAATTACAATTTGTAGAAAACAAACTGCAAGTCTAGGAACTATTTTTAAACCGGTAGTGAAGAGTAATGAAAGCAGTTTAGGTCGGCCCAGGGAAATGTAAAAAAATATTTTGAATAAAAACGATGGAGTTCCATCTGAAGCAGCAAGATGCCTATATCTTGGGAATATTTATGTAAATTTACTAATGTGTGTTTAGAAAAGGATGTTAATATATGCAGCAGTAGCTCTTGTTTACATACAAATGCATTTAATGTGATGCATCACATAATCATTTCGTTTACATGCATTTTTACATCTAGGATATGGGACGATTATGTATTGCTGCGGTCCGTTGAACACCGTTGAAAAAGTTGTGAAAGTAAAGCATTTTTAGCAGAAGCCAACACCCGATACCTATTTATTAATAGACAGTGGCATGTGTTCGTACAATCACTCGTTTGGGATTTGTAGAATACGAACCCATCGAAATTGTGCAAATTTTCCAGCTTTCTTTTTACTTACGCATTTAAAAAGTAGAGCTTCATATATGAGAATGACAGAAGTTCTTCTTAATGTTCAATACAGAGAGACAATTTTATGATCGAAAGTGTATGTGGACTTACAACATAACAGAATTTTGAGATTTTGCCTTGACTTTCTTATATATTTAGTGGCCTTCACACAATTTATTATTGAAATTTATAATATGCAATCAAGCTAATCTGTTAAAAAGGAAAGTACTTTTAAAACACACATACAATTTTTAACAATACTTACTATAGGGAAAGCAGTAAGCACCGTGAAACAACGTTTTTTTAGAAATAAGATTACATTTTAAACATCAATATTATTTTTTATTTTATATACAGGAGGATTATTTTATCGTGTAACAGTTAGATAGGCTAGACACATTACAGCTGTTTGTATTCCATAGGTTTCTTAGTAAACTTGACATTGTTCAAATAAATAGAAATCAAAGTAGTTACGTTGGATGTATTAAGAAACTACAATGAAACTAATAAATAAGGAGCAATTTTGGAATAGATTTGCGATATTTATTTCTTATAATTTAAACAAAACAATCACAGAGAAAGTCAAGAAAGCATAAAAATATGTGGACATAATATAAAAATCAACAATACAAATAAATTAAATGAAAGCAGAAAGAAAAATACTAATTAATGACATAATAAATGTTCAGTCTGCCGTCCACCTTGTTGTTCACATAACTCAATCCTCCGCAGAAGAGAATTTCTAACACGACAGAGCGGGGGACCTACATGATTCAATAATTCTTTTACGTAAACCTTCCTGAGTATCTACAAGAGATTCGTAGCCGTCGTTTTTGACTTTAACCCACAACAAGAAATCTAATGGAATCAAGTTAGGGCTACGTGAAGCTCAAGGATGAATTGCGCCTCTTACAATTAATCTGTTACGGAAAGTTTCATCTCGGTAATTTCTTACAATTCTATGGAAGTGAACAGGCTCTCCGTCATTTTGAAAGCACATACGCTGTCTAAAATAAAGAGGGATGTTTTCTAAAAGTTGAGGTAAATAATTTTCTAAAAAATAGCACAAATTCACTCGATGTGGGTAATCATCTTCAGTAATGTGACGTGGTAAAGATGAAACCAGTTAGCTTTTAAAAAGTAAAATACTGAACTTTGGCTAAAGCCTACAGTTCTTGCAACTACTCGTCGGTTTATATGGGAATTGCCAATTACTTGTTCGATGACTGCTGCTTCAGCTTCTACGGTTGTGACATGTCGTTGTCTCACCTTGGGCTTGAAAACCTGTCCATTTCACCGTATCGTTTTTTCAAACGCCTAAAGCCATTGTATAATGGAAGGGGTCTATCAGGACATCTTTGTGCATATCGTGGTACTGCTAAGGCCGTCGCTCCTCTGCATTCTCCCAAAATCAAATCATCTCCATTTTCTCACTACTAGAATACATTGAAACTGATTGCTATTACCACAAAGAATCTATACAAATCAACAACTTTGTACAGAAGTTTGTTAAGGTTTGACAAAACAGTAGGTAAAATTTGCTTCTCCAAAGGACTTTTAATGTAAAAAATATTTTTATGGCTTAAAAGAACATTTAACTATACACTTCATGCACATGTGAGAGGTGTAGCCTACCTACTTGTTACAAGATAAAATGATCACACTGTATAAGGTTTTCCTTTGATACATTGTTGACAAAATAGATTATTGTAGCATTTATATTTAATAGTGATCTAAAATGGTATTTTCATCCCAACGATTTCACTTAAAATTAAAGTAACTTATAATCAAAGTATACATTGTACGGCATAGCGATAGTTAAACTGTGAACATGTTTGGAAATCGCCGTTGTTAATTGTTGCTAATGGTAATACTTTTGCAATCTGATCTTTAATAGCTTATCGTTACGGTTCTGATATATCTGACAGATCAAATCGGAACAGGTCAAGTCCGGTGCTAAAACTTTATTTATTACGCTGTGTTATCCTATTCCTAATTGTTTATCACGCTTAGAGTCTCTTCTTAAACTTTTATTTATTGAGAAAGTCTCCGCAATAAATTATTAAATAAAGTTTGGGGCCGATTTTCTTATAGTTTGTTCATTTCCGTTGGGTTTTCCATGGTTTTCTGCTATTTGATACTTTTTCCCCATGACCGCTGGCTGCTGTTGAGTTGTAATGGTTAAATTAGTAGCTTTTGCCACCCTATTAGTTATTTCTACAAACAGACTTGTTTTAGAACATTATATTTGTAACAGGTATTCTAGAAATATAAACAAATGTGTGTTTTTTTTGGTAAATTTCGGCTTGGATGTGTGGAAGTGTTTTTATGCTTAATTGATTTAGAATGTGTTAACAACACTTTTAAATATTTTTATTTATCAGTTTAATTTAGCTTAACAGAAATAGATAACTAATAAATGTAAGCATTTGTTCGCCTATCAAGCATGTGATTATATGCGCATGGGGTGTCGAAAAGTATCTAATTTCTTAGAGAACAAGAAAATGAATCTCAGATTTATGGTAAATCATATAAAAACGTTATTGGTAAAATTTAGTTTTCTAGTTTTACATACTTATTTAAATTACAAGCGCTGTACTTCATATTTTTCTCTTGGTTCTGTTTTATCTCCATGACAACAGCATAATAATAATTGAATTTTGGTATAGAGTAGCCATTTAATTTTCATACTATATTTTTACGAGTCATGTCGCCGCATTATGATTATTTTATTTGTAAAACGTATTTACAAGGGTCCAATTGCAATTACGTACGTGGCGTTAACATATCATCTATTGTTTTCGGCCATCTTTTGTTTTTCGCTACGAAGGACGTAACTAAATGTCAACTGAGTGTGAAACGTCAAAGTTGGATTATTGAAACTTCAACGAATTATAAACAATTAAGATGATTTTAAACGAAGAAAGGCCGAAATCCAACAGCTTACGAGGAATCGAACCTACTTACTTCCTCCTTACCTCAATATTTCTTACAAAATACATTCTAAAAGGAAAATATCCAAAAATACAAAATATAGACTATTAAATAATAGGGTTATAATGTATTGAATAAAAAGGTTTATACAGTTACATCCCAAAATGTTCAGGAGAGGACCAAAGTCGGTCTACTATAAATTATGTATAAAGAAACAGCTCAAGACGTCCAATCCTGCTCTTCCAGCAGCTACTGACAACGACATTTACGATAAGTAAAAAAACTGCGTAATCAATATCAGCTATGTTTACAAAACGGGTACAGTTAGTTATTAAATTACCAAACCATTAGCAACAGAACGTTGCTTTATTCCACTTGATGATCCGTCCGTTTGATTTTCATGAATTTTGTCAGTATTTTAAAATCCGCTGGAGCGCTGTGCAAGTTAAGCACAGGTAGTGGGGCTGCCACTTCGCTGCCTCCTGCAGGCAGAGTAATTTCTCAGGCTACCATCCCTTAGACACGTTGCCTTCTCTGCAGCTGATGAGTCGTATCTACCCATTGCAACCACCCACTGTGGTTACGCTGTCGGAGTACCGCTCCTAACATGGAAAGCCTTCGTGTCGTACGCTACTGTTGGTCCGCCTCGGGTATTTGGTTTCCCCGGTACCCACCATATTTGGTGGGCTATCCCCTATGCGCCACTCGGGGAGGCGCCCGATGGGGGACTCGCAACCCAGCACGGGCTTAAAGGATGCACTAAAACCGATAGAATAAGAAACGACGAAATAAAGAGAGGAATTAGAAATTTTTAGCATAAACAACAAGATAGCAGAGCATGCAGACAAATGAAGCCAACACATTAATCGGATGGAAGAAGAACGAATACCGAAACTAATGCTAAAATACCATCTAAACGAACGCACGGACGTAGGTCGGCTGAAAAAAAGATGGTGATAACGAAGATAAAGCGAAGTTCTGAACTGACAGTAATACCTAATCCTTGAAAGCAGAAGAAAAAGAAAAAGAAGAAGAAGGTTGCTTTATTTCATGAAAATACCTACTTCTATTTTTCACAAATCGAAGCACTGTACACGAATGATAATCATTGCGGGCAATGTCCACTAATGACTGTATAATTATATGGATAGTTTTTACCTTAATTTAGCGATAAAGTTGAGAAAAGTGCGAAAAGGTTGAATTTTGCTTGATGAATGCCCTGGGAGGAGGTAACGAATAATGTAGTTGAACATAAATGTGGACCAATTACCATTTCTGCAATCTAGGTACTACACAACATTCAATAAAGGCTGAAAAATTCGCTGAATTCTTTGGTACCGGTGTGGTTCAAGAGTTCCAAATCCTAAAGGCCGACAACTTTTCAAATATATCCATGCGAATAACTTAAGCGCTCTGTCGATAGCAATACCTACTTATCAGCCCAGCGACAGAAACAAGATTCCAGACCTTGTAGGTTTATGCGTTACAAAGGGTATCTCCAAAAGACATATACTGATAGAAGAAATACTGAGCTCTCTTCTGATCATTACTCAATAATCGTAACTTTAAGTTTCACTATTATAAGAATTCAGAAATCAGTAGCGCTCATTAACAAAAAAACTGACTGGGAATACTTTAAAGAACTTATTGATGAAGAATCAACTTAAATATCTCTCAAAAATCTGGACCAGAAATAGACACTACTGTTGAGAACCTCACGAAACTCATTCAATAAGCAGCCTGGGATCCAACTCATGAGCAAATGTCACATGTAAATGAATAAATCTGCTTAAAACAGTAAAGACAAAAATTCCACAAAAAAATTGATTAGGATTTGGATGACTACAAAAGCCCCTCAAGATAATGCAAATTTCAACCACGCTGTTATAGAACTCAAAGAATTACTAAGTGACGAGACCAACCATGCTATCCAAAATTGTTTGGAAAGCTTAATACCGACGAAGGCGACTGATCACTCGCTATTGAGGGCAACACCGAAGATTAACAATGCCCAAAAAATATCCTGCCAATAAAAAAGCACGATGGAACATGGAAACTGACAGCTAAAGCAAAAGGCTAAAGTATTTGCTGAGCATCTGACTATTGTACTTCAACCCTTTCCATCTGAAGTAGAAGATGAGATCATTATTAGTTTTCTTGGTGCTGGGTAATGGACCTTCCTATAAAACCTATAATACTTTCGGAATATAGAGAATCGATGAAAAGGCACGTGACAACTAAGAAAGCGCCTGACTGCGACCTAATCAACGGTGCAATAATCAAACGACTATCAGTAAACGCGTTGGTCCTAAAAACTGGTGACATACCATTCCAGTGAAATCTTAGACAACTAATACTGATGCGTAAGCCTGGAAAACCTACAGAACTGACAGCTATCGGTCAATTTTTCTACAGTCCTTCATGTCTAAGTTCTTTGAAAAGCTACTTCTAAAAAGGCTAAAGCCAGAACTTGATTGATTAAACATAATACCAGAGCAGCAATTTCATGAGAACCACGCATTCACTGAGCTAGTGTACCCAATTGTTGAAATGGTAAATAAAGCTTTCGAAAAGAAGAAATACTGTTCAACCGCCTTCTTGGATGTAACACAGGCTTTCGACAAAGTTTGACATCATGTCTTGATGTACAAACTTAAATCAAAACTGCGTACACCTTACTACCAAGTACTGAAGTCTTATCTAACTAACAGATGTTATATAATTAAACACCAAGAAGAAGTGACCGACCTATGTCCCATCAAATCAGGTGTTCTCCAAGGCAGCATCTTGGAGCCGGTGCTATACTTGTATACCGCAGACATCCCAACTACGTCATACACCTACACTGTCACATTTGCGAACGATACGACCGTCATAGCAACAAGGTCAAAGTGAACAAATCAAAGTCGCAACATGTCACTAAGAAAATAACCTGTCTCAGTGTTTTTCTGAATAACCTTCAGCTTCCATAGTAAGACACAGATGAAAGTATTTGGATGTACACGTAGATAGGTGACTTAACTAGTAGCATCACCTTTTTACCAAACGAAACTGGGACTCGAGTTTTTAAAGCTCTACTAGATCATCGGTCGAAAATCTAAGTTGTCACTTGCCAGTAGACTAACTGTTTACAAAGTGATTCTCAAACGTGTGTGGACGTACGGTGTGCAGTGAGCATTGAAATCCTACATAGATTACAATGTAAAACTTTGCGTGTAATTACCGACCTTGCTTGCTTGCTTTGAAAGAGCCTTGGTTCGTGACAAATGAAACGTTACACCGTGATCAAAAAGTTCCGACGGTAGTACAGGAAGCTAGGTGCGCGAGTGAAAATAATCTTTCGTGGCTCGAAATCCATCCAAATTCTCTTGCTGTTGGTCTTTTGCACAACAGGGAAACGTTGCAATCCCCTAAATATATGCAATAGAAATTAAATCTATGTTTATTAACCCTTTCTTATTATAGTGAACCAATTGGTTCAACCAGATGTTAAGTCTCTAATGTGAGCGTATCAAGCTCCCGTTTGCTTGCCAGCTATTCATATTGTTAGGAATATTTATTGTAAAATTCATTTTTACTTTAGGTAAAGTGTAAGTAGGAGTTCAAATAAATAAAAAAAAGTCATTGATTATATTACTAAACAACTAGCAACAGAAGGTTGCTTTATTTCGTGAAAATACGGTTACTTCCATTTTCCACAAAGCAAAGCTAATTGTGTACAAACAATCACTGCTGACAATGTCCACTAATAACTGTATTTATGGGCATATTTTACCTTAATTTAGAGACAACGTTGAGGAAAGCGCAAAAAGATAGACTTTTATTTGATTGGCGCCCTGGGTGGAGATAGAGGAGGAAACGGCGACGGCAGCTAATAACGTCACTAAATTGCAATTGATAATATCATGTTCCACTATAAGAATTTTTTGGGACAACGATTAACTAATTGTTTTAAACCACCTAGAAACGATGAACGGAGGCACAGAGTTTTTGTTAAAACGGTGACTCGTCACGGGAAAGTTGAAGGGGTAACGAGGTTCATTTTTTTTATTCGTTTAAAACGATACCAAAAAGTAGTGAGTACTGACTCCTGTATATATATAATCCAACTTTTTACAATTTTAAGGAACAATTTTTAACCCCAACCTTCTTAAGAAAAAACTGGTTAAATTATTAAATACTCCCGCCTAACCCTAGTGTTAATTTAACCGCCAATTACCTAACTTTATACAGCTTTCCTGTTGATTATACTCAATGAGCTTTCTTAAAAATGGAAATCTGCACGAAGAAAGAAGCCTAATTTTTAATCTAAAAAATGCGACAAAAAATGGTTCCAATTGTATCTTACGTACATTATGTCAAATTCACTTTTATGCAAGGAATGTAACTTTGATTTCTTATGTAGAACTTGTCTGAATTTCATTATTTCGTTATTTATAATACATTTAGAATTTCCCCATTGTCTTGTGGAAGAAAACGACCGTTAAAAATCCGATGTATCGGTACTGGGAATTGAATCGCAGACCTTCAGCGTAGAAGTTTGACGCGCTGACCTCTAGCCCACGACCGCCTAGCATAGCATTTCAGATATCTGCAATATACGATGTGTGTTCAATTGAAACCCATCTCCGTTTTATAAAAAATGTATTCAACAATTTAATTACAAACAATTTCCGTCACAGTTAAGGCACCTATCCCATTGTTTTACTAACCGACGTATACCCTGCTCATACAATTCTTGTGGTTGCTGACTAAAGAAGTCACAGCTATCTGTACTTCTGCGTCAGACTCAAAATGTCGACCTTTTAACGCCTTTTTCAGTGATCCAAGAATATGGAAATCGTAAGGCGATAGGTTCGGGCTATAAGGTGGATGCTCTAAAATCCTCCATTACAGATTTGCATTGACATTACTCTAGTTTCCTTAAACTCTATCAACAAGGGTCCTTCATGGTCGAAAAAAAATGTTAACATCAGCTTGCCTGCAGGAGGTTGTTCTTTAAACTTCTTGTGGTGGTGGATTTGAATGTTTTCAATGAATCAACGATACCTTAATGCATGGCTCGTAGTAATGGCGCCAAGTTTCGTTACCAGCAATTATTGACAGAAGAAAGTCATCACCATTTTGCCTACAGTCTGTGAGGTGTTGCAGAGATAAGCCTATTCGCAAGCATTTTTGTTCATTAAATAAGAAACGAGGAATCCATTGCGAACAAACTTTGCTGTAACTCAGATTACGAACAATACTATGAACATATCCTACACTCATACCAACAATTTCTGAAATTTCTCTAATTGAAATTCGACGATTTTCTCTAATAAGGCCTTCCACACATGCCATATTGTTTTCTGTTAATGCAGTGCACCGTGCACCTGGTTGCGGCTCATCCATAGTCCCGTCTTTTCCATTCTTAAATTTTCTGCATCATTCCTTCACGGTTGGGTACGCAATCCCTGCATTTCCATACACTGCTTGCATTAGCGTATACCCTCAGCGCATAAAAATTATAGGACTCCACGCTGGCCAAACTTTAGGTTTCAAAAGGCAGAATCAAATTCAAGCGCCAGAAACTTATTAATGTGTTGCTTACAAACACTACTAACATTAACAAACGTCATTTGAATTTGTTGAATTTGTTTGTTTGCATTTGTTTACAAGGATAAGTTGATCAAAGATGGGTTTCAGTTGAACAAGCCTCTTATTTTGGATAAACATGTTTGTTTCAAATATTTTTAAATTGAAGTACAAGTGTGTAAATCGGTTTAGTACTGATTCGACTAGCTTTGATAAGTAGGTTTGACACTGTAAAATTTTTAGTAAAGATTTATGTTATTAAAGTGTTTAGTTTAATGTTTATAAAATTCCAAATTTTATTTTTTATTGATTACTTAATTAAAGTAGTTTTAGTGGCAAACGAGGCAGATGAGGGGGCTTAAGCCGCTTCAAAATTACGTGAACTATGCCCCTGAGATGCATAGTATTTAGTAATTTCACACAGAAAAGTGTAAAATTGAAGTTAAAAATTCTGACCTCTACCTCACATGTTACTACTTACTAGCTGCTAACGTTGTACAAATACAAGGACCAAGAAAGATTTAAGTAAATAAACCGAAACGTACCTATATTACCTTGCTTTTCACAATGCAAACAACAAATACCATACGCAAAGTGTTGGTGTTAACCTTGAATTAAAATTTCTATTAAATTTTCTATATAGATTTTTTTATTTCTTACCCGCTTCCAATTCTCTTATCTTATCACTTGTTACTTATTAAATCCTTCGCTGTAAAATTTAGCTGGTCAGTTTAGATAATTGTCGCCTGTCGGTCTTTTTAGAAGGAATCAGTGATGAGCTATTTGTTACGAGAAGGTGAAGAGAGACCTATGAATCGCAATTTTTGATGGTAAATTTAGATTGCTATGGATATTTAAATATTAATTACACCGGAAAATATTTATAAATGTATATTCTAATTACTATTCTATTACTTCCAAATGATGAATTATGATACTATTGTTTTTTAATTAAACGTTACTTATTGTTTCTGCTTGATTAAAAACCAGGTTTTGTGGCTATTAGATAGTAAAACTGGTTGAAAATTTTCCAAGCATTTTTTTCTTCTGAATCACAATTGATAGCAACTTATAAATACTAATTTAAAATAAATATTTCAATGCACATAAAATTTGCATAAATATTTTTTATAGCTTGAGCATGTTCACCGAAGGAAAACAGAGGCGTTATGTGAAAGTAGTCCGGATTTTATAAATACCATCGTCTTGCAAATAGTCGATCGCTTTTCTTAATAAAGAAACGCCGTGGACCTAAAATTACAGTTTTCTAGCAGACAATCACATTCTCCTCGTTCTTCGTGATCTGGTTCGATGTTTGATTTTATGAAGGTGTGCAACGTCCAAAACCACAAGACAGCACCAATAAGTAAACGTTTCAGAAAAACGTCAGATTCAAATCAGTATTATAATAAGGCAAGTGTTGAAAACTGGAAGAACGCTTCTACTGTTTTTAACAAAACTCTTTTTTACTGTTGCGGTACTAGAAATATAAGTAGTTCAATAAAACAATTCGGTTTGTTTCACTGTCGAAAATTACTCATCAGAAATTAATTTAGGTGCTGTTAATATTTGGGTATATCGCCGCTCTCTTTAAATAGTAACACCTCAACCAACCAAATTGGATTAGAATAAATCAGTTGGTCTTCAAGTTCACCTGACTTACTGTGCTTGACTGTCGCATGTAAGAATAGCTCTTGAGCATATTCGGATTCGCATTTTGGGTTCATAATGATACATCCTACAAGAAAAAAATTGCATCGTAAACTTCACATTGTGCGGTATTTTAACAACACTATCCCATTTGTTTTACTGTATAAAATTAACCACCAGCAGATATTAATTTAGATACTGTTAAAAAATTAAGAAAAGGTTTGGATATGCTGCCATTCTTCTAATGTTGATACCTAAACCTACAAAACTCACACTTTAGTTATTATTGGATTCAGTAAAATCAGTTAGCCACCAAATTCACCTGACTTCCTTCGTTTAACTATTTCATTTAAGGGTTACTCTTGAACATATTAAGATTCGTATTTTGTGCTATTAATGGTACATCATACAACATAACAAAAATTGCAACGTGTATTTTGTTGTATTGTATAAAACTATTTAGCAGCAGAAATTGTATTGAAGAAAATTTAGAAAACGTTTGCGTATGTTGCCAAGCTTTTTAACTTTTGAAAAATATGCTATTACAACTCATACTCCAGTTATTACTGAATTCGAACAAACCACTTAGCCATCAAGTTCGCCTGACTTACTGCGCTTGACCATTTTATTTAAGGGATACTTTTGAACATATTTAGATTAGATTTTGTGTTATTAATGCTACATCCTTCAAGAGAATAAAAATTACATCGTAAACTACTTATGATATACTTTAAAAAGGTATCCGATTTATTTTATTATATAAAATTACTTACCATTGAAAATGAATTTAAATAGTGTCAGAAAAGTTATAAAATGTTACCATATGTTGCCATGCTATTTAAATTTTTAAACCTAAACTATTAAAGCTCACACTGTAGGTTTTATTGGGTTCGCCCAAATCATTTAGCCATCAGCTTCACCTGACTTACTGCGCTTGAATACTTCATTTACAGGCTAGTCTTGAACATATTAAGGATAGTATTTTGTTTTATTAATAGTAAATCGAACAAAACAATAAAAATTATTTCTTCAACTTCAAATTGTGACATACTTTAAAAAACAATCTGATTTATTTTATTATATAAAATTACTTACCAGCGGAAATGAATTTAAGTACTGTCTGAAAAGTTAGAAAATGTTAGCATATGTCGACATGCTTTTTAAATTTGAAACCTAGACTATTAAAGCTCATCGTCCAGTTATTATTGGATTCGACCACATAATTTGGCCATCAAGTTCATCCGACTTACTGCGCTTGAATATTTCATTTAAAGACTCCTCTTGAGCATATTAAGGTTTATATTTTGTATTATTATGGCACATCATACAAGATAATAAAAATTACATCGTCAACTTTAAATCGTGATATACTTTAAAAAACAATATGTTTTGTTTTATTGTATTAGATTACTCACGAGCAGAAATTAATTTACCTTTCGAAAATTTCGAAAATGTTTGTGTGTGTTGCCATGAAATTTAAATTTTGAAACATCTACACTTCA
Organism: Limonius californicus; assembly: GCA_014611495.1. NCBI lineage: Eukaryota > Metazoa > Arthropoda > Insecta > Coleoptera > Elateridae > Limonius > Limonius californicus. The sequence goes on along the minus strand of JABXWE010000498.1, from coordinate 56,546 downwards.
AGCTTACACTTCAGCTATTATTGGATTTGACCAAATCACTTGTCCATCAACTTCTGCTGACCTTCTGCGCTTGAGTATTTTATTTAAGGACTACTCTTGAGTATATCAAAATTTGTGTTTTGTATTATGAAGACTACATCCTACAGAAGAATACAAACTACATTGTCAATTTTAAATTGGGATACACTTTAACAAACAATTTGATTTGTTTTACTACTAAAATTAGTTTAGATAGTGTAAGAAAATAAATTAATGTATGCGTATGTAACCACTTCTCACTTTTTAAATTTGGACACCTATACCAATGAATTTCATACTTCAGTTATTACTAGATTCAGTCAGTTCACTTTGCCACCAAGCTCACCTGACTTACTACGCTTTATTATTTCATTTAAGGACTACTCTTGAGTATGTCAGGATTTTTATTTTGTGTTATAAATGGTATAACCTACAACATAAAAGAGGTTGCATTCTCAATTTCAAATTGTAGTATACTTCAAAAACCAATGCGATGTGTTTTACTTTATAAAATTAACCAACAACAGAAATTGATTTAGATACTATCAAACAATTTAGAAGCATTTCGCATTGTTAACATGCTTTTTAAATTTTAAGACCCCACCCTTCAGTTATTATTCAGTTCGAACAAATCTCTTGGCCATCAAGTTCACCTGACTCACTGCGCATGACTGCTTCATTTAAGGGCTACTGTTGTACTTATTTAGATTATATTTTATGTTACTAATGTTACATCTTACCAGAGAATAAAAATCATTAATCTTCAATTGTGCTATACCCTATACAACACTGTAATTCAGAAAGAGTAGGTTTGAATGTATTTAAAACTAATTATAGTTTCATAAACGTATGCTTTGAATGCTATCAACCTAACAATGCAGTTATGCGTTTACATTGTGGTGAAGGAGGATGCGAATTTCCTTGCGAATTGTTTCCTAATACGTTGTTTAATCATTAAAGGAGTACAATAGGAGCGAACAATAATACCATTTGTTTATATGTGTATGTTTTGTAATGCTGACGTATGTAATATATAAACATCTTTTAAATAAAAGTACATCATTTGCCCTACACTTTTGCAGCCTTCCTCTGCATGTTTTCAGAAGTATCAACCAGGAAACTTTTCCCACCAATCGATGTGAATTTGTGAACTGATAAGTACAGCAATAATGAACAGTGGAAAGGGTATTTTATTAACAAATTCTTATATAGATTAATATATTATTTATTATTATTTTAAACAGAAATCATTAGTTAAGGGTATACAGGGTGTCGCAAAACGTACCGGCAATATTTCAAAGGTGAATTCCAGAACTTATTTAGAGTCGAAAAGTCCATATATACATATGTCCTAAACGTAACCGTTAACGAGTTATTGTTGTTTATTTCATAATTTATGTGGTTAAAATTTTAGTTCAATAAATTTGGTTACTGGGTTATTCCTAATAATATCTGCAGCCTGTTGTATTCTTTGGCGTAATTCGTCTCCCGTGTGCACCGCAGTTGTATAAACAATCTGTTTCAAGTAACCCGAAAGATAAAAATATAATGGAGTCAGGTCCGGCGAACGCGGTGGCTGTACTACGGGTCCTCCTACTCCAATCCATCTTCCCGGAAAATGTGCATTAAGCCAAGCTCTAACACGAAAACATTGATGTGCTGGTGCCCCATCGTGTTGATACCACATTGCGCGTCTAATATTTATTTGCGCATATTTCAGTAATAAGGGTGAAGAGTTTTCTAAATAATATTCGCAATTCGTACCATTCAAACGGTGTGGCAGTTCAAATGGTTAAATCAGGCGATCATTAAGAATACCAGCTATCATATTAACACTAAATATATGTTGAAAATGCGAGCGTCTTCTTAAATGAAGATACATATATATCTCGCACGCTTCTGGGTTTTTGTATGAAATTCGAATTACGTCCGAAATTGCGAAACCGAACTCCGTCGTAATTCGAGAAGTGACTGTACTTCTTATTATTCTCCAAACCTGGTTTCTACATATTCCAGTACAAGACGAATTTTCTTGTATTAAATCAAGAACTTGTTCATCATCATTTCTGGGTCTACGGACAACACCTTGGCCGACTGCATGTCTTGCATTGAAAGTGCCATGTTCTCTCAGCTGACGATGTGAATCAAAGAAAACTGCACGGGTAGGCAGTCTTCTGTTGAGATATCTTCTACAATATGCTGGTTGTGCTGCTAAAGCAGTTCCATCATACAGACCGTAAACATCATGAATAGGTATCTGCATATTCTTAATTTGAAAATAACCTCGGCATTGTGAATCACTTGTGAATTACGATGGGAATAAGGATACAAAGAAGAAGCCAATATCTTCAGTATCACGGTAATTAACTTAAAAGTTGCATACAATAATTTGTTAAAAACGATGTTCAAATGTTACCAAACAAAAGACGCGATGGCAACTAGATCAGTATTTCAGAAATCCGTTGAACTAAAATTTAAGCCACATAAATTATGAAATAAACAATAACTCGTTAACGTTAACGACTCTAAATAAGTTCTAGCAATCATCCTTGAAATATTGCCGGTATGTTTTGAGACACACTGTATTGTCTCTTATGTTATATTAAATGTAAAACCCAATAAGGACCCAAAGAACATGTCATATTTAATAAAACAATATACAATGTAGGATTAATTTTTGAACAGAAGTGGAAACAAGCAAGCAGGTAAAAAAGAAGACCTGCTGGGGACTTATCTACTACTACTGTATTCAACAATTTGTAAATAAAAATCAATGTATGCATAATGTTCGTTCCAACATCATCCAAAAATATGATCCAGATTTCAAGTTTTCAAGAATCGGTTTATTTATATAATAAAACAGTCCCTGCTCGAAAGTTATGTTATTTTTCTAACTAAGGAAAAATATATGACAAATGAGAATAACTAACAAATCATAAAACTTACTTAAGTAAAATTACAAAATACGGTTAATGTTATATTCATACATGCAGGTAGTAAACTGCAACCTCAAAATCTGATTGGGTAACAGGTAATCGTGTATTCCTATGTAAGAAATAGGTTTTACCTTTTATAATTTGACAACATAAATCAAACATTAAACTGGAGAAAAGTATTCCTTTAGAATTTTGGAAAAGGTCCATTTTTAGTTGTTTCGTAAAAAAGTTTTAAGGAAAGTCTACTGAAAAGTGTTTTTTGGGGAATTTATAAATGATGTTGAGATTGTTTTACAAATAGGGCATATTAAATAAATATTCGCTTGTTAAGGGGATCCTAATGTGTCATGGCAACCAAAACTTTGTGGATCATTTACAAATTTACAATCAACTTCTATAAAGAGTATTAAGTGAATATTATATGTAATAGACTTGTAATGGAAGCATCCACTGAAATTTCTAAGTCTTGGGACCAAGTTCTACCAAGTCTGCTCGTGGTGAGGCCGCTATTGTATAATTGATCTATTAAGTGGTTCTAATAGTTTGTTATTTAGGGACCTCGATGTGGCAGTGCGAACCAGCGCTATCAGTCGAGGTCACACAATCCCGGCTGAGACGACCGTATTTCTCTTAGTTTAGGGTGCATGTTGCATGAATGGCTAGTATATAATGGACGCCCGACCCCCCTGAAGTTATGCGAAAGCGGTTGCGGGAGAGGGGGGGCTAGTGGGAATGTCAATAAAATAGTTTGTTATTTGGTCTTTGTATTTAGTAGCAATTCGCTGGATCTCGTCCGTGATGGAAGGAATTTTCAAATCATTATAGAGCATTTCTGACGTACCACGGGGCGTCGTCAACTAATGCTCTGAGCACTTGGGATTGGAATATTTGTATAATTTTTAAAGTTATAGATTTTGCGCATCCTCATAACTGGAGCCCGTATGTCCGTATAGGGTTTAGTATTGCTTTATATACCAGTAGTTTGTTACTTAATGATAGTTTGGAAGTTCGACCGACAAGCCAGTACATTTGTCGACGTTTGAGGTTCATCTGTGTGCGTTTTATTTGAATGTGTTTCTTCTAGGTGAGTTTCTGATCAACAATGAGTCGTAGGTGTTTCGCTTCCCCCTACCGAAAACTTAAATTTAACTTTTTACATCAACAAACCATTATATTCGTTTCCCTGTTTGCGACGGGGCTTCGGGCCGTCTAGCTGAACGCTGGTAATCCAATTCCAGCAAATGTGAAAGACAATACGTACAATACACGATGAAGTAAATTGATAACAGTCTCGGTATTGTTATCATTGTGAGAAAATCAGATTAATTTTTAGATTGGGGTTGTGTGCATTATGTTCTTAAAAAATGGTAGTTGCTGCTTACTGTAGTGATTATATCATAATTTTCTAGAAAAATTACGTTCATAGACATTTTTATTTACTAGGCATGTGAAGCAGAGTGTAAGGGAGAAAAAGTATTTTAGAATATCGTTTTCGGCTTTTTTTTTATATTATATGCAATGTGTTTTAAGAGAGGAAATGTAGATACCGCCTGTTTTGTCATATATGTATACACAATATTTTTAGTTATTGGGCGTGTGAAGTAGAGTTTAAGGGACAAAACATATTTTTAAAAAATCGTTTCGTCTATTTCTATTTTTATAACGTGTTATGTGTTTTGTAAGATACGAAATGTACATAGTATTTGCTATGTCAGACTTCTTTCGAGCGAAGTGCTAAAAATGAAATTTTACAAATGTTTGATATTTAAAGATTTAAAAATACCTTGTAAATTTTTAAAATTACCCCAGAATGGTCAGTTTTTTAAATTTATACGCAAAGTCACGCTAAATAAATTTTCAACTAGATAGGAGATGAAAGTCGAGTGAAAAACGTTGTCCATTTTAAAATAATCTTCTTAAGTAGCTGCTTGCGAGGATGTTTTCCCAAATTTCTGCGGTTAGACTGTAATAAGGATGAAATTCGTATAAGGGTATAATTTTCTGGAAATATATTATGTAAACTGTGTGTTACCGTACTAAATCTACATACAGACTATTTTAACAAAATTTCTTAAGTAGCATATTGAACAGTTTTACTCTCCAAGAGATGCAAACTGCATATTTAGAGATAAACAGCATAGAAGAGCAATTAATATTAAAGTCATGTAATTTCACTATTTGTGTTTATTCTAAACCTATTTACACTATTGTTTCAAAATACACGACATCCGCTTCCTATCTCTCTCTTTCTCTATCGCTATTTCTATATCTTTCTTTCTCTGCCACAAAAATTACAGTAATGTAACTCATTTGATGTACTGTTTCAATTAAAATGAGTATAAAATTATTATAGAAATTCTCGTAATCCATTTCAGATGTACATACCGAAAGTCTTCAGCCTCAGCCTAGCGTCAATGCCTTTCCTTATTTGTGCTAAATGCGTTGATATTTTTAATACCTCAGGGACGAACTTTAGCAACTAGCAAAATATGGTTGTGTAGATAATGTCGATGTCTATTATTCAAATAATTGTAAACAAAATCGTATACCTACGCTGTTTTTACAATGTTAATCAACAAACTATTGTTACAGTTGCCGTAACTCCAACAATGCCTCAAAGGAGTGTATACGTGTAGCAATAGCAATTTTCAATTTAAATTTTAATTTTACGCTTACAGAGTTCCGTGGAAAGAATATTGGATTTTAATTCAGGCAACAAACAATAATCTTCAATCAAATTTTCAAAATATTCAAGTCTTCCTGACATCTTTATACCAAAAACGTTTGTTTTCCGTGATAAATGATTTCGAAATATCGTTTAATCGGCTGTGTTTCTAGATATACCGATTGGCGGTCTGCACTAGGAACACAGGATATAAAAAACATTTGGATCTATGCATCTTGACGTTACCTTAGCATGGCCGGCCTCGGTCTTTTAGTGGTTAGTGTATTTGTCTTTAGATCCGAGGGACGCGGAATCGACCCTGCCTGAGGTCGGCGAGATTTTTCTAGCGGGGAAAAATCTGAAAATGCGCCTTCTGTCGGATAAGAAGTAAAGCCGTAGGTCCCGTGCCATTGCGATGTGTGACACCATTGAATATTTTACTCAATAAAATACTTAGTAAAATATTCAATGGTGACACGTTAAAAATCAGTACTGGAGTTGGAATTACCCCAGATAGGCAAAATTCTTAGTCAGGGTGTACAATGGGCCAAATATGGCCTAAGTGCATAGAAATATTTGGAAAACCGCGTCCTAGATCTCGCTCTTTCAAATCATCATCATCATCACCTTAACATTAACAACGACTTTAATTTGACAGCTGCCTGTCACAGTTTTACGGAATTTGCGTTTCGTTAAAAAAATAAAAACATGAATAATAACTGTAATATTGATAAGATTGTTTATGAAGTGCACGAGAAAGTACCTACAAATTATTAAATGGCTTTATAGCGGTAGCTCGTTACGTGCAACTCGAGATTTATTTGCAGTATCGTTCGAAAATCGACCTATCCCATGTACTAATACAATACACCTAATTTTAAGGAACTGAAGGAACACGGGTGTCGCTCTCCAGCCAACCATAAAAAAACGTTACACACAAGAAATGTTAATCAAGAAATGCAAGAAGTAAGAATATGTGCTGCTGTAGAAGTAGATCCGCGCCAGTCTTCCAGAAATATTGCTCAAGATACTGTTTTTCTTCTCATTCACACACTACCGTTCCCATCACCGGAACAGCTTTCGCATTACGTCAGGGTGGTGCGGGCGTCCCTTATATACTATTCATTCTTGTAACATATACCCTAAACTTAATTAAGTGAAATACGGTCATCGCCTCCGGGGTCCGTTCCCGCGACCGACCGAACTGCATTTCACTGTGACCTCGACCTATAGCGCTTGTTTGCACTGCCCCATCGAGGTCCCTCAAATACTGTTGTCCATCATAGTACTGTATTAAAAGTTTTAAGAAAAAATTGATATCATTCCTATAAACTATCGAAAACCCAACAAACGTACTCAAATGACCAAATTAGACGAAAGGAATTTTGTGAGTACATAATAGAAAAATCGAACAATGACATGAATTACCTAAACAAAATTTTATTCACCGACGAATGGACGTTTCCAATAAATGGTCGACACACCATCAGTCTGTCGTGTCTGGTCGCGAAATAATCCTCACAAACGTTACAGTTATCGATCTCAATATCCACAAAAGTCGAACGGGTGGAGTGGAATATTGGGTCCAAAATATCATGATATGTTGCAAAACGAAATCGTTCCTGCTTTGCGTCAACTTCCAGAGATCAGACTGAATGAAATTTGGTTCCAACAAGATGGTTGCTCTGCCCACAATACGTTAGCACTACGGGAATACTTAGCAAATACATTTCCTAATCGTGTAATTGAAACTATAAGCACAATTCCTTGGCCGCCTAGATCCCTGGACTTGTCACTTCAATATTTCTTCGTGTGGTCTTATATAAAGTCGAAAATCAATAGATTTGAAGAAGCCCGAGCTACCATACTGGACGAACTGCGAATTAAAATTCAGGATGCATTTGCAACTGTTACCCCACAAATGCTTGCTAATGTGAGAACTGGATTTTACAATCGCTTGGGTTACTGCTTGACAGAGGGGGGCAATTTATTCGAACATTGATTGTTTTGCTAAGTGCTAGTGTTGATTATTTAGTTGACTTAAAAATGTTGTTTTCTTTGTCAATTATTAATTTATTTTATTTTAGTTGCTTAAACCAAGACTTAATATGCAATGTTTTCGTCACTTCTTTATTAATTTTTGGAAAGCTATTGTAATAGGTATTCCTAACGTAAAATGAAAAATAATGCCATGCTTGCATGCTGTTAAATTAAATTATATCTACAATAAATCTGATTTTAATTCTGATGTCTTGAATACGTTAAATTTTGAAGCACATTTACTGATTTATTTAGATATTAAAACAAACTCATATCCAGAGTCTTTGGATATGCATACAATCATGATTTCGTTGTTATTAAAAATAGCCTATATTTATCAAGGTGCATCGCGTGAACGTTAAATTGCTTTCGCATGTGCTATGTTCGCACTTGAAACCGCCAATCGGTATACAGTTGTTTTCTCATACCTAGAATTTCTGACAACTATATAGGGTAATTTAGATACCTTATTACTATGACAATTTCAGTGACGTACATCACAAAAATCTAATTTAGTGTCCTGTCATCTGTCAAGCAAAAGGTTAAATGCCCAACTATAATATTTATGTAAATGATTTTCACAATACCTTTACAAATCTTTAACATTTGTACAGGTACATTCAATTAATTTATAGCTAGTGAATTTTTGCTCGTTTATTAATTATGTTACATATTATAGTTGCTCGCTCAATATTTTCCTTCTCAGATGACAAGACATTGGATTAGATTTCCTTGATGTACGCCACTGAAATTGTAATGGTATTAGGTTATCTAAATTACCCCTATCTATTTGGTATGTGAAAACAACTGTAATTGACTTTTCTGCTCATACAAACACACACACACAGGCTTCTAGAGAACATTTATTGGAAGATATTCAGTGGCTGAAGACCCTAAACTTGTATTTCTTTCATTATATCAAAGAAAACTACCGCGATTTTCTTACGAGGGGATTGTAGAACGAAGTTTATTTCTCTTAGATTGTATTGTAGCCAGGCTCCATTGCAGACTGTTTTACGCTTTATTCTTTATTTGATAAGTTCAACGTCTTCGATGGTTTGTTTTATATAATTAAAGTGCAGCTTTTCTTTTGTTCATTGCCCTTCTAACTTCCTTTCTATTATAATTTTTGAAAGGCCATCGTGCAGTAAGATTGTCCACTTATTTGGACCTTTCTTTTTTAAATGTCGATCAATACAAAGATAAGAGGTTTGGCAATCTAAGTGCCGTACTGGCATAATAAAATGCAGCATAATTTAGATATTTTACATTTATTCAAAATAATCTCCTTTTCGACTAATACAGTTATTGACATGTTCCAAAAGTCGTAAAGGCATCTAAAGAAACTGCTTTCAATCCACCGGTTACGTGTTTTTTAATATGCTCTACACCCTGAAATCGTTTTCCTTTCTGAACAGTTTTCTCTTTAGAAAAGAGAAGTAAGTCTACTGGTGCCAAGTCAACTGAATAGGGCGAGTGAGCGATATGAAAAGCGTTCTATTTCATAAGAAATAACTTTACAATCAGTGCAGAATAGGCAGATGCATTGCTATGCAGTAGGAAACAACCATATTTTTTTCGAAATTGCGGTCACATTCGAGAAATACGCTGTTATATTCTCTCCATCACTTCAAAATATTTTAATACTACTTACAGTCTGTACTTCAGGCACAAATTCTTTACACATCAATAATTAGCATGATTGTTAACCTGAACTTTTGCAAACAAAATTTTTTAGGTTGTGATAAATATTTTCCAATTTACTACATGTTCTAGTACTGCGTCTCAAGATACTGATGTAGATTGTTTGTGTGGGGAGGGTTGTTTCTGTCCTTTGACACTGCGGCCTATTATACATCCCTTTCTACCGCTAGTCGCTAGTCGCTGTCAAGTTGATCCGTCCCCTTTATGTGGTCTAGGAGTTTGTTGATCAGACTGACTTGCGGTTGTATCTCGTTAGGATTAGTACCCTCAAAGATTTGATATCTTCTACGAGCTAAGGCTTCGCATTTTAATATATGTGGGAGACTGTTTGCTCCTTCTCGCCACACAGCCTGCGTATAGGATCTTCTATGTTGTGGAGGTGTTGTCTGAAGTGTCACTGTCCCGTTAGGAGTCTTGTCACTACTCCAATTTGAGTCCTACTGAATGGTAACACTGTTTTGGTAAGCTTGTGGGGGTGGTTGCCCAGCATAGCTTTGCTTTGTTTTTGTCGAAATGAGACTCTTTAGTGTTCCGTTTGTTTGCTTACGATCCATTCTTTAACTGCTCCTCTCACTGTCTGCTTAGTTAAACCGACAACAGGTTCAGACCCTGTGAACGTTGTTTCAGATCCTAGTTTTGCCAGCTTATCTGCGTTTTAATTTCTTTCTATGCCTGTTTTCCTTGTTAGAGTTTACCAGTGTTAGGAGACTACGACAGCAGTTCCAGACAAATTTTGACTTAATCTGATTTGAATTCAAAGCTTTCAAAGCTGTCTGACTGTCAGAGATAATAAAGATGGTTTTGTTGGTATAGCCCCTTCTTATGTTCTCTTCTATTGCTGCTAAAATTGCATAGGTTTATGCTTGGAATATTGTGACAGTTTGGCCCAGAGATATAGAGGTACTATATATTGATTTGCTGCCGTATACACCACCTCCGGTGTCGTTGCTTGTGCGTGAACCTTCTGTACACCATACTAAGCTTTTATGCAAGTCTGATGGTTCCCTTGATCCTATTCTTCACGGTTTATCCGTACTTTGAAGGATTTGTGAAAGAGTATTTTGTTAACATGTAGTCCGTTCCCAATTTTAATGTGTGTTGAGTGCTTCTCCAATTACCCGTGCTGTTTAGGCGATACGCCCCCATGCGTGCCTCGCCCTTGATTTATTATATCTACAGGAGGAAGTTGCAGGAGAGCTTTTAGTTATGCTGTCGGAGTACTTCTGAATGCTCCAGTTATACAGAGACAAGCCAGTCTCTGAATACTAAGAAGCTGGTTTATTGTTTGTCTTTGAATTACTTTGGGTCACCATACTAGTGAACCATAGGTTATTGTCGGTCTTATCGCCGTCGTATAAAACCAATGGACCATTTTTGGTTTTAAACCCCATTTATTTCCAAAGGCTCTTCTTGCCATCATCAAGGTTGTTTTTACCTTGTTAGTGGTGCTTTACAAATATTGGTTCCAGGTCAACTTGGTGTCTAGAATCACACCCAAGTATTTGACCTCCCCCTTGATTAGCAAAGTTTTTCCGAAGAGTTGTTATGAGAATTTATGCCTCCGTGACTTCTCTTTCTAGTGAATGGTAAGAGGCTGGTTGTTGCAGTATTTGCTGTAAGGTTTTCCTTGTTACACCAGGTTTCTGTCTTAGCCAGAACAGGTTGCATTATTTCTGAAATTATATTGCCGTGCTTACCGTCTATAAGTACGACTATATCGTCTGCATAACTAAAGGTAAAGTAGCCTTCGTTATTCAGGTTTGTGAGGAGGTCGTTTATAATCAGATCCCAAACTAAGGGGGATAGTACCCCTCCTTACGGGCTTTCCTTGGTTACCGACACTTCCATCTCTTTGCCGCATAATGTGAGTGTCGTCACTACCATGTCGCTTAGTCGCTTGAATCATTAATTCAAAGGAGGTATTATTCAAGGCCCCCTGTATGCCAAGGAAGGCTCATAAAGCGATTTCCTTGTTTTGTGGCAGCGCTCGACCTGTTGACCAAGGTATGGAGAGCTCTTTCACATGATTTACCTCGGAGGTAGGCATGTTGGTTTTGATGTAGAAGTTTCTCTATGAGTGCCCCTTCCCTTATGTGCCTTTCTACCAGTGTTCCATCGTTTTCAGAATGAAAAATGATAGACTTATTGGCCTAAATGCCTTCGCTTGGACGTATGAGTTTCGACCCAGCTTTGGTATGAAAACCTCTTTGACAGGTCGCCAAGTATGAAGTACATGATCTAGGGCCAAGCTAGCTCGAAATAGCCTACATAGCACTGGTATTAGGACTTGCTCTTCTTCTTGTAACATTACTGGAAGGATGTTATCAGGTCTGGGAGATTTATAAGGTTTGAAGGTGTTGTTAGCCCAGTTTATTTTGTCGTAATTGATTACGCAGTTAGCCACCTTCCAATCTTCTCTTGCAGCTCTGTAGAAAGAGTTATTAGAGTGTTGAATAGAGATACTGATGGACGCAAGGAGCTGAAGCACCTCTAACTCATCACCAGTGACATTGCTGCTAACGAACTTAGCATTGTCGCAACAAGCCTAAACGAACTTGGCGCACCTTGCAACTCTTCTTTGGTTTTGAACATCCGCAACAGTGTGTAGTACGAACTTGGCACAGACCTGACTCTTTCCCAATCTGCAGATAATATTTGTCAAATAGTTGTTTTATTGATGTTCAACTCATCTCCTATATTTCGGCTGGTTATTCTTTTGCCATAATTACACAATCTATTGCAACCGAATATGCATTCCGGGTGTTCAACGGACGCTTAGTTCTACAGTAATCCTGAACATCTTCTCCGCCATCTGAAAATGGTTAACCATTCAAAGACAAATATATTATTTTTCTGTTGTATCTATTTGACCCTGACTGGAACTGTCTGTCCAACTTTTCTGTACAACATCGTGGGAGTTGTACAATGTAACATACAATTCTATTTTCTGTGCCATATATTCGCGGCTTCATGCTTATAATCTATGTGATTCCATAATAACTTGACGCTTGTTTATAGTTTTAAGTTTAAATTCCATATGTTTAATAATTTCTAGCAATAATATACTTATCTGTATATTTATGATAATCTTCATTCAATCTTTGATTTAATAATTTTACTGTACGCAAGCGGTTTTCGCGGTACATTTTACATATTTTTCGCTATCAGTCCACGGTGTCCACATTTTTAAATAAAGTATAAATAAATATGTACGTGGCACAGAAGTTCATTAACAACTGCATTGCGCCGTTTACTTCTTAAGTTTAAAAATTATGTGATTAAGGCAACGATCTAATCCAATTTCGGAAAAGTAACTTATTATTCCAACAAGCTAAATAAGGAAGCTAATTTTGATACATAGTTTACCAGGTTTAACATAAATGTTAGGAGCTTTTTTGTTGAACGTTTTTATTCAACTCGCAAATAAGATTGTTTCAAAGAAACCAAGCTTCACATATTTCTTTTATACTTATCGTAAGGTTAGAGTGTTGGAATTGAGCTATGCATGGACCAATAACAGACGAGGGTGCCAAATAAGCGACACCTTTTTCTTTTTTTTTTAACGGTTTGTATTTATTTGCAATCTGCTACATTAGCAATAGGCAAATCATATAACTATAATAGAAGTACATAGCAGTGTAAATTACATGGTAGGTAACGCCCTTTGACGTTCCTCAAAATAAAATTACTTTACAACAATTTATAACTAATAATAAATAAGTAGCAGGGATATTATATCTGCTTAAAAACGATTAGGAAGATCTGACGGCTTGAAACGTTTGAGTCTGCGCACTTGTTCTCTTTCATCAATTAGTTCTGTCACTAGTGGGTTAGGATGAGATTCTAGTCGCAGGAGGTATTTTTCACTATACTTGGTAATTTCTTCTTTCACTGTCTTCATTTTTAGGTCTTTCCGTATTTCCGTGTTGGGTACGTAGTAGGGGGCGTTTGTGATTGTGCGTATGGTCTTCGTCTGGAAGCGTTCCAGAATGTCAATATTGGAGTGTGAGGCGGTACCCCACAACTGGATACCGTAGCTCCAAATTGGTTTCAGTACTTTTGTATATTAATAATTTGTTAATCAGAGAGAGTTTGGAGTTGCGACCTAACAGCCAGTAGTAGCTCTTGAGTTTAAGATTCAGGTGTTTTCTCTTGTTCCATATATGCGTTCTCCAGGTCAGGACTTTATCTAAATGCATACCAAGATATTTCACACTGTCGGTACGGGGTAGAACTCGGCCGTCCATTATCACATCAGGGACGATTCCTCTACGTTTGGTGAACGTGATTTGTAGTGACTTTTGAGATAAGCGACACCTCATATGGAAACATGAAAAAAGAAGAGGTCTCACCAATCTGTTGCTGTTATTAAGTACAGTAGTGTAACTCAGCGGGGAGCCCACCCCTTTCACTCCGTTGAACGGGCAGTTTACTAATAACACTTGGATCGAATAATTAACCTTTTGATTGGTCCTCTCAAGTGATTGTTAACTTCCAGATCATTGTCAATTAGATACTACTGTTTTAATACCACTTCAACACTCGAGAACCAGTTGCACTGGCGCATTCTCGAAATAATCAATAGGGGAGGAATAGCATCCATCTATGCCTCTGTGACACGTTGAATTGCCTAGAACGTATATGTTACAGGACACCAACAACAAGGTGCCAAAACCATCTCCGACCTCAGACCTCTTAGGTCCACCCCTTTCCTTAAAACGTCTGCTCCGTATTTTCACCCTCTTGAGGCCAAGAACGCGACCTTTAAATTCTCAATTAGTTACACACTTATGGAAAATGTGGATTTTATTCAGATTTTGTCACACTTTAAAGGAAAAGTTTACATTTATTTATTTGAATCGCCAAAATATATACAGTTTATACCCAAATTAAATGTATACACCTAACATAAATAAGGATAATTCAAATAAAGAAGGTAATCTTAAATATTGAATTAAAAACAGAAAATTTCAGCTTCTTGCTTGAGTCACAACCCCTAGGCAACCTCAGCCTCGTCGCAATATGTAAATTTACCAAAATGCGACCAGTGCTTTAAGCCGAGTTGGAAGTAGCTTGTAAATCCTTGATTTACAAGTAACTTTTGAAAGCGGATACCGGTATAATTTGAAGTAGATTATACACGCGATTACGTGCCCTTTCAGAGCAACCTCTCACAAGCAGATACTCCGAAAAAGTAAGGAGAATACTTACTGAAATAAATGTGATACTCTGCTAAACACAATTTCTGTAAAAACATACGTGTACATCAGTCATTTGATCCGAATTTGTTGCAGAAATGTAATGATTCCAAATTGTTGCTTGACTTTCTACAAGCACAGATTAATCCCATCAATGAAAGTGTTTGTACTTTCTGTTAAACGCGGGCGTCGAAATATTTCCTATGATAATGATAGGTTGCTGAGGAATCCAAGACCTAGATCCAATTCGAGGTAACTTTATAGGAAACTAGTTCAAACTAATATTTTATAACGTAGCCGCTAAATTAAATGACAGTACTTTCGCATTTTTTCTCGAAAGCGTTTACACATGGTTATTTAAATTTTTATGGTTTATTTATATCTTACATTCCGATTTTCCGATGCGAAGGACGTACGATGCGCGTCTATATATTTTGTGGGTTTGTAATAGTAGTTTGTGTACTAAGAGCAGATATGATATTCATATCGCACGAGGATGGAGAAATAATCCGAGGGCGATATGGATATTCCACTCGACTTGTACAGTATATTTTTTCTACGACCTGTCAACGAAGAAAAGAAAATAGGTACTGTAGAATTTTTAAATTTTCTTGAACCCTATTAAACACAAGTTAAGAGTTATTTGTACTTCCAGGAAAAACTTTTTAATGTGTGGTAATGTTAAAATTCTTTATTTTTTGTATTATACAGGGTGTCCCACGAAGTGAGGTCACTACTTCGTGTACGTAATTTTTAGACCAAATATAGTAAAAAATTTTAATAAAGTTATGACCTAAAGTAAATCGTTTTCGAAATACACAGTGTTGAATTATTATTTATTAAATAATTGCAGTTTCAGAAAAGCCAATATTTATTTTTATTTTAGTTTAAATTCACTATAAAGATTCAAAATGGCCACCGTTGCTCTCGAGACCCATTCTGGCTCTTCTTAAGAGAGATTTGGTTGCCCTACGTAACATATCACCGTGCGTCTCCTAAGATCTTCAACAGTCTCTGATGGTGTTTGCTATACCATATCTTTCATATGGCCCCACAAATAATAATTTAAACAAGTTAAGTCCGGAGATCTTGGGGCTACAAGTGCTGTTCTCCTCGGCCAATTACACGTCCTTCAAACCGTTGATTCAAAAATTGTCTTTCACGTGCGCAGGGGTACCATCGTCTGGTACCACATACCATATCTGATCGCCAGAGGAACGTCATCTAACAATCCTCCCAAATGATCTAGAAAATTTAAATATCCGGCGGCTGTTAAATGGTTCTCAAAAATGTTAAGTTCAATGATATCTTTGTGAACTATCCTTCAGTTGTGTTGTTATGTAAAATAAGGTTCAGTTGTTTATGTTGTTTATAAAACTATAAAATGCTTCTCTGTGTTTGACAAATTGTGTTTCTCTACTTACAATAAAGTTTTTACTTAGAACTTGCGTTAAATTCTCGTTATATATTGATACCAGAGGTCCTCCTCTACAAAAAACGGACGGACCAATGAGCGTGTTATCAATAATTCCACAACAGATATTCACTGAGAACCTATGTTGATAATTTGACACTGTGATTTCGTGTGGATTCTCCAGATTCCAAGAGCGGCTGTTCTTTCTGTTCATTAATCCATTCCTTGTGCCTCATGTTGCCTCATCCTTGAATAAAATTCTATAACGTAGGTTTCGATTTTGAATGGTCCAGCTGCAAAATTCCATACGAGTAGCGAAATCTGTAGGTAACAGAGCCTGAACAGGCTAAACATGCAATGGATATAAACCATGACGTTTTAATGTTCTCCAAACTCGCATACGTAGTACATTAGCTTGTGCAGATACGCGACGAACAGAGATGCTGGGATTATTATCAATTTCTCGCAGTAGGTTGTCCTCATTGTCTAGTACTGGCTGTATTGGACGCTCAGTCGACGATTTTGGGATAGTTCCGTGTTCACGTAAGCGGTTGTGCACTCGTTGGAAACCTCGTTGGTCTTGTAGTCGCCGATTTGGAAATCTTAACTCATATTCCCTAGCAACTGCTACTGTGTTTCCATCACAAAAACCGTACATGTAATGGATATCGACGTACTCTCGCGTTGTAGAAGTAAACATTATCAACACTGTTAATAAACGCAAGCAGATAAATCAACTTTAAGGTGATTTACTGTTTGACATACAAGAAAATAATATCATTTCCATAATGACGTATACAGTTTGTATCAAATACCACTTAATATCAGTTGTTGTTTCGGCTGCTTCCGTATTTAACTAGAACAGGCCATAACTTCTTTAATAGTTGATTTAGAGAAAATGACCACTCTTTAGTTTCGACTTCTTTTCACCTCTCCTACACGTAGATGAAATAGTGAGCTCACGTCATGGGACACCCTGTATAGATGTAACTTTGAAAAGGTTTGCAGTTTATAGTAGATCGAAGCGTCAATATTATTTTTTAATATTCAGCATCGTGTTAAACATCGTTGAGTATGTTGCCCAGAGAGTTGATTTGATTTCTTTGGATAACTTTTTGATGTAGGCAGTTACAACATTTTCTGGGAAAATTTTTAACTCATTTAGCACTGTCCAGTCTATAAACTTGTAGGTAAATCCGTATGTACTTTTGGATTTCTGCGACAATAACATCTCGTACCTTTCATAAGCTACCGAATGAATATCCAGCGGAGTACCGTTCATCGATTCGCCACTAGAATCCCTCATTTTAAACTATTTTAACTTAAATTTACCAATATAAACTAACAATACCAATGAGTTTTTAAAATTAGTTTAACAGATTGCGTTAATTGACATTTTAACATATGAAAGCCGGCCTCGGTGGTCTAATGGCTAGCGCGTTTGTCTTTAGATCCAAGGGCCGCGGTTTCAAACCTGGCCGAAATCGGTGAGATTTTTCTAGCGGGGAAAAATCTGAAAATGCGCCTTCTATCGGATAAGAAGTAAAACCGTAGGTCCCGTGCCACTGCGATGTGTGACACGTTTAAAATCACTACTGGAGTTGGAATTACCCTAGGTAGGCAAAATTCTTAGTTAGGTTGTACAATGGGCCAAATGTTTAAGTGTTTCTTGGAAAACCGCGTTCTAGATCTCGCTCTTTCAAATCAACGATCAACCTATGAACAGTTACCTAGGTAACCACATGACGAACGTGATTTGTGATTGGTGGATTTCATATCCATAAGTGTGTGGATATGAAATTATATCCGTTCAGTTAAGGGAATCCTAAAGTGACTAGGCAGCCAAAACGTAAATGTAACTGTTTACATCGACAAACCAGTATGTTCGTTGCCCTGTTCTTCCTTCATCTTACCACCGTCTCCTTAAACGCTGATAAGTGAACTGCAGCCAATGTAAACGGCGTATAATATACGATAAAAGGAATTGGTAACAAAGTCTTGGCGTTGTTCTGATCTTGGGAAAATCAGATAAATTTTGAGATTGGGCTTGTGGGTATTATATTGTTAAAGGATAGTACTTTGTAATGAAGCGAAATAATTTCACTAAATTAATTCCATATATTTCGTAAAAGTAGATTTATTTCATTATATTTTTGTACTACTTTTGACTATCATTTCAATTTTAAAAATTAGTCTACTAGTTTAAAAAAGCGCAAGAGGAAAGTTCGCCTGTTAACATAGAAAACGCTTAATTTGAGTCACTTTAGCAGCCCGTTAACTGCTATTGCCTACTTATACATTCTGTGAAAGAAAACAGAAGATATGGGAGTAGAGAAAAACTAGTTTATTGTTTTTTTATGTATTATATATAGAATTTACCACGCAACCTGTGAATTTCGGAAGGTTTGCATAATATTTTTCATTCTAATCCTATTAGCTTAAATGTTTTATTTAAACGTGAAGTAAAACTTTCAATTAACAATGATATTTATTTAATTATTATGTTACGCTTATTATATGTGTATCGGTTATATTATGGTATCTGACATTGTTAAAGATAATCGATTAAAAAATGCATATCCCGCTTGAAGGATAACTACAAACTAAGCACATTTAATTACTCAAATTTTAAGTCGACCTTGTGTTTATAAATGTACAAAGTGTCTCGCTCATCATGTCCATACATGAGAACCAGTGGTGTATTACTCAAGCAATAGTAGCGTGAAGCTTGTGTACAAATAGTTACGCTTTCTTTTACTATTATTTTTAAAACTACTATATACATTTTCCTAAACGCATATTTTATGCATAAATATACACACAAATATACGTGGACAGCAGTCACACAAAGAAAGTCTATAACTGACTATACAACTAACAAACAAACATAACAAACTTACACGATGTAAGAGTGCATCGCGAGCTAGCATGTGGAAGAATTAGGGCCCGCAGTACTGGGCAAGAGGGAGCGCTTGTACCCTCTCAGATTTTCCTATGTATTTTAATAAATGAAACATTTATTTTAATTAATTTATAAAGTGCGAGGAACTACGAGACCAATACAGTAGCAGAATAAAGGAGAAATTCGAACAGCGAAGAATTAAAAACAATGAAGAGAGTTTAAATACAGAGGAATTAGAAAATAACTGGGTAGAACTGAAAAGAGTAATTGTGGAAACTATAGAGGAAGTAGTTGCACAAAACGAAAAGAAAAGGACAAATCACTGGTTCGATGAAGAATGTGAACGTACACTAGAAGAAAGAAACAACGCAAAAATAGAAATGTTAAGAAATATGTCTGATGAAAATGTAGAAAGGTTTAAAGGCAAAAGAAGAATAGCAAACACAAAATGTAGAAAGAAAAAGCGAAGATATGAACGGACTAAACTAGAAGAGTTGGAAGAAATGGGAAACAGGTCAAATACAAGAATGTTCTACAAAGACGTAAAAGATCAAAAGAAAGGCTTCCAACCTAGAACACACTTGTGCAAAGACAGAGAAGAGATTCTGATTGGAAACAAAGGAGAAATAATTAGAAGATGGAAGGAGTATTTTAAAAACCTGCTGAACCCAGATAATAGAGAAACCCAGTCATAGGAAGAGAGATGGGAAGACTAAGGAGAGGATGATAACGTGGATCCACCAACGCATAACGAAGTACAATAGCATCACGGGAGAAATGTCGAAGTATAGTGGACCAATTGTAGTAGATGCAATAAACGACAGACGAAAGAAAATATGCCGAAGGAGTGGAATATTGCAATCATATGCCCAATTCACAAGACTGGTGATAAAACCAACTGCGAAAATTATAGAGGGATAGCTACTAAACCAAGGATACAAGGTTTTAAGTAAATTAGTAGACGAGAAGATGAAGCCATGGATGGAGAAAGCAGTAGGAGAATACCAGTGCGGTTTCCGAAGAGGAAGAGCGACGACGGACCAAATCTTCTCAATCATACAAACTCTCGAAAATTTCGGTGAATACAACACTGACCTTCACCACCTATAGATTTTCGCCACGCCTATGACACCTTAATTAGAAAAGAGCTACTCAGCGGATTGGACGAGATGAAGATTCCAAGAAAACTACTAAGATTGATAAAAATGTGCCTGACTGAAACAAAAGCAAAAATCAGAGTTCAAGATCAACCATCGGAAAGCTTCATAATTAACAATGACTAAGACAGGGAGTTGTAGTATCAACCACATTATTTAACTTCGCGTTAGAAGGAATAGTACGACGGATACCAATTAATCCCGGAGGCTCGATATTTAATAGACAATGTCAAATACTAGCATATGCTGATGATTTAGACCTCATAACAAGAAAAGCAAGTGACATGGAAGAAATATATGAATACCTGGAGCAAGCGGCGGATGTACTCGGGCTAAAGATAAATACAGCTAAAACAAAATGTATGATAACAGTCAGAGATCTAAGTGTACGGAAACATTAACAGCATCACCCTCAACCAACATAACTATGCAAGAACAAACCAATTTAGATACTTAGGATCCGTTATTAACGAGAGAAACGAAATCGGAGAAGAGGTCAGAACAAGAATAATGGCAGGCAATAAATGTTACTACGGGTTAAGAGACTTGTTAAAATCAAAATCGTTGTCGGTGAATATTAGAAATAAAAGTGTATAAAACAGTGATAAAACCAATAGTGACGTATGTAGCGGAAACATGGTGCATAACTAAAATTGAAGTGAAAATTCTGAATACTGTCTTCTTTTTCTTCGCGTGCTTATCCGTTCCGGATGTTTGCGATCAATATGGCGATTTGGATTTTACTGACAGCTGCTCGGAAGAGGCCTGTGGTTGTCATTGAGAACCAAGATCTTAGGTTCTTGAGCCATGAAATGCGTCTTTGACCAGGTCCTCTTTTTCCTACTATTTTTCCTTCCAGTATCAGTTGCAGTGGTCCGTAGCGCCACTCGTTCCTCATAATATGCCCTAGATACAGCAACTTTCTACTTTTAATGGTATTAATAATTTCTGTTGTTTTTAAAGTCTTTGTAGAACCTCTACGTTCGTCACATGATCAACCCAAGAAATTCTTAATAAACTTCTAAACAGCTACATCTCGAAAGCCCTCAGTTTCTTTATTGAAGCCTCAATGAACGTCTAGGACTCTCCTCCATACAAAAAAACAGAAAACACGTAACAGTTTAGTACTCTTATTTTTGTATTGATATTTAGATCATGGCTCGTAAACATTTTTTGCATTCTAATATACGTACTTCTGGCCTTTTCTATCCTACATTTGATTTCTATAGAGTGATCCCATTGATCATTGATTGAGGTACCTAGGTAAGTTATAGATGTTAATCTTTCGATTTGTTGTCTGTTTATTATTAAGGGTTCAGGAGGAATAATGTTCTTACTTATAACCATATATTTGGTTTACTTGGTGTTCAATTGTAATCCATACCGCTGACTGGTTGTCGCAATGTTTGACATAATCTTGTAATCCTTGGAAGCTGTCCGCGAAAATGACTGTATTATCTGCGTACCTTATATTATTCAGTTTTTCTCCGTTTATTGAAATGCCTTCTTTTGTATCTCGCAAAGATTCCTTAAATATTTGCTCCGAGTACATGTTAAACACCAAGGGCTACAGGACACAACCCTGTCTTACCTCACGCTTTATTTCTACTGCGTCTGATAGATCTCCTTCGATTTCGATGTTCGGAGATCTTTGTCATCTATTCCAATGCTTTCAAGTATACGTATGAGTTTGTCGTGCTTAACGCTATCGAATGGCTTATGCTAGTCTATAAAACAAGTGTAGATGTGGTTGTTAAGATCTCTGCATCGTTGAAATAATAATGTATGGCAAATAGCGCTTCTCTTGTGCCTAGAGCGTTGCGAAATCCGAATTTGGTTTGGCTCCATTGTTATTCGCAAAGTCTGAAGATACGTCTATTAATTATTTTCAAAAATTATTTCCAAAATCTCATCCGTCATCCATGGTTGGTTTTTTTTGGTTTTCTTGATGCTCTTTGCTAACTTCTTCTAGTTTGTTCTTGAATTTTATTAATTCATCGTCAATATTGTTTACTATAGGGTACTTCAGACAACCTGTTAATCTTTCTTCAACTTGTGTTTTGATGTTATGGTCTTTTGGTTTTCTTAGTTTATATTTCTGTCCTTTTTTATTTCTTATAATTCTCTACAGTTTTATGTTAACTTTGGCTACTAATGGTTTATGGTCAGATCCAATGTCCGCACTGGAATATGTTTTAACTAATGTTATACAATTTTTAAATCTTTTATTACCATCAGATAATCGATTTGATTTCTTACAACATAATCAGGTCTATCTATTGAGGATATCCAAGTGTATAATCTTCTGGCCGGTAGCTCAAAGGTATTCATAATAGCTAATTGATGTTTTTGTGCGAAGACATTCAATCTGTCTCCTCTCTCATTGCGTTCACCCAATCCATATGCGCCGACAAACTCACCGCTTTTGCCTCTCCCAATTTTGGGATTAAAGTCTCCCATCACAATATTCATATCTTTCCTTGGGAGCTTATTAACAAGACTGTTTAACTCGTTGTAGAATGATTCTATTACTTCTTCAGACTTATCGGCTGTTGGGGCATATTTTCATACGATATTGCATTTAACTAGTGCTGTGCTTATTGTGATTAAAAGCATCCTTTCAGAAATTGGTACGAAATTTTCAACATATGGGTCTTTCGAAACTACATATATAATATATATATATATATATATATATATATATATACGAGCCCAGTCGCATATGAATTGGAAATCCAAAGAAATATGCAACACAATTTTATTTTTATGAATTAAAATTCATTTAATTATTACAACTTCAACAGAGACAATTAAGCTTATTTGATAATATGTGGTTTTACCAATTAATCAACTATATCTAATACTTATATTAACTATAATAATTATTTAATAAACAAAAAGGAGAAGTTACGTCTGGCGCATAATAATTGGACCAAACATTTTCGACCAGTTAGTTACAGTTACCATTGTGTGCAGTCACCTTTTCGTTTTAAAACAGCATCAATTCTCTTTGACATGGTGCTTACTAATGTTTTGCAGTACTCTGGTTGAAAATTATTCCAAATTTCCTGAATTTTATTCTTTAATTCAGGAATGATGCGAACTGGTGTGGTTCGAAGTGCTTTTTTCATTTGATGCCAAAGAGTCTCGATAGGGGATAGATCAGGGCTACTTGAAGGCCATTTTAAAACAGGAATATTCATTTCCTGCAACCATGATGTTACGGATTTAGCCGTATGGCAGGCTGCGCCATCCTGTTGAAATATAAATTCCGCTTCTGGTAGTTGAATTTCATTAATGGAAGGCAACAATTCTTCTTGCAAAATTATCTTGTACTTCGCATCATTCACAGTACCGTCAATGAAAAGAAGACGTCCAACTCTTTGTGAGGACATGCATCCCCACACCATCACAGATCCTGGAAATTTAACCTTTCTTTTGAGGCAATCTCTATGATATTCTTCCCCTGGCATTCGAATAACTCGACTTCGTGTATCGCCAACACACACCTCAAACTTAGATTCGTCACTCCAGATTATTGAATCCCATTGACGTTGAACCCAGTTTTGGCGCTCCTTTGCCCATGAAAATCGGTTTCGTTTTTGTTTTTGTGTGAGAAGCGGTTTTTCCTTCGCCTAAAGTGAAATAATAAGTTTGGATGTTTTTTACATGTTTGTAAAAACTTACCTTGTAGAACCCATATCCCATTTTTTTCATCCTCCTCAAACAAGTGTCCTTTGAAATAGGTCTACCAATCGAATGTCCATTTTACAGCCAATTCTCGCGAGGAAGCGCGGCGATCTTGTTTAATGAGTGTCCGGAGAGCACGCTCATCTCTTTTGGTAATCTTTGAAGCACGGCCAGTTTTAACTTTAGTTTGAATATTTCCGGTTTTTTAAATTTTGAAATTATATTTCTTACCGTTCCTTGATGAATACTTAAATTTTTTGCAATTCTATGCCCAGAAAGTCAATTTTCATGGGCAGCAACAATAGAATTTCGCATATCGCAAGATAACGACTTTCCACGAACCATTTTGACAAGTAACTAAATTAAAACACTTAACTAATGCTATAATTTGTTTCTTTAATGCACACTTGATAATATATTTGAAAGAAGAAATTATGTATGGTATTTTGCTGGATAAATAAATATTTATAATTGTGATCGAGTTATGGTCCAATTATTATGCGCCAGACATAATTTCTCCTTTTTGTTTATTATATAATTATTATAGTTAATATAAGTATTAGATATAGTTGATTAATTGGTAAAACCACATATTATCAAATAAGCTTAATTGTCTCTGTTGAAGTTGTAATAATTAAATACATTTTAATTCATAAAAATAAAATTTTGTTGCATATTTCTTTTGGTCCAATTCATATGCGACTGGGCTCGTATACAATGTATTTTAACAAGGGCTGGCTTAATAATAATAAGAGAGCCAGACTGTTGATGTAACAGTCCAACTGCTCCTCCATTCGAATTGCTCTAAGGGTTGGCAATTTTTTTAAATTCCTGTTTGGTCGTACTGCGTCCCGGTATTATACATTAATGGTACTCCTCGTGTAACGGTCGCTCTATAAGATAACAAGGCAAGAATGGTTGGCCTGCAAGGTGGATGGTTAGAGCTCATGTATCCTTGCTCTAAGGTAGTCGCGTACCAAATTCATGACACGTGATGATGTGGTGAGCATCGTGCAATAGAAACCGCATTATTATCCATTCATCCAAACGCAGGTGCCCAATTATTTAAGGCGACTAGATAGGTCGGCCGCCAGGCATTGAGTGGGGGACTACCAGAGTAAATTATTTGAATTTTTATATGGAGGAAGCAGATACAAACAAAAAGGAAACAGTTAAACCTACGGTTGCTTGAACCAAGTTAATCAAACACGGATTTTCGCACAAAGTTTCTTTACGCAGTAATAAAGAATAATCAGTATGTAGCAACTATACCAGCAATGAGCACAAAATGCTTAAATGTAAATTGCTGGCAAGAAGCAAGTACGCTGCATGGAAGCTACCAATCAACTGTCTTCAGCTGGTCAACCGAAGTTGCCCCTCGCACTGCGGGGGCAGTTTTTCCGTCTTTGCTAGGAATTATTGACCCTGCCGGATCACCAGCTTCTGGAATCATTTTGTTTAACACCCGGCAGGGCTTCAGGGGATTTACCGAAAGTGTGGGAAACTTTCACCATACGCATAGTTACATTACCCCCTAGCTAGTGATAACGTCAGGAATGTTAACTTGATGAACTGAAGCGATCTGCCCGCGACGCCCAAAGCGTGTGGTAACGGTCTGGGGCTGGAATTGCGAGGTGTTCTTGTTTTCCTGAGATGTCGAAGGTATTGGCCCTTCGGAAGTGGCAGCTGGCTGTGATGTACTATCTTCAGTGGCAAGGAAAGCAGACTTTACTCTGCCGATTAAAAAGGTCATGAATTTCGGAAACCAAAGTCTTTTGGGATCGTGACAGTACTCTATACGGACCATCATATGGATGTTGTAACGGTGCACGTCACCGCCATGTTGGAATACGTGCGAATCATGTGGCCAGTTCCTTGGCGATAAAGATGTTGGATGGTTCTCCATTATGTTGTGCGGAAGTAGGCCTGATAGCGTTGAAATTGTGGTGTAACCTAATAACAAAATTGGAAGCATCGTGATGCTTACTAGAAACGAAAACTTCTCTCGGTATGCGTATGTTTCCGCCGTACACCATTTCTGCGGCTGTAGTATCCAAATTCTCTTTCAGAGATACTCGAATTCCCAGCAGGATAATGGGCAAAGATTCAACCCAGCGTGCATGGCCTTGGGATTTAATCGCAGCCTTAAGCTGTCTGTGGAACCAAGCCGTTGGATGAGGGATGGTAGGCGGTCGTTTGGACGTGCTACCTTCCGGCTAAAATTGTGAGTGACCGGAAAAGCTGAATATACACACGAAAAACTAATACATACACTATACGCACAAACCACTCTGCAACAAAAGATTAAGTCGGGGTCACCACTTTGGTTGCTTGGTCCAAATTAAACAAATACGGATTTTCGCACAGAGATTATCTGTACAATAATAAATAATAATCAGTATGTAGCAACTATACCAACTATGAGCACCAAATGCTTAAATGTAAATTGCTGGCAAGCGGCAAGTACGCTGCAAGAAAGCTGCCGATCAATTGTCTTCGGCTGGACAACCGACGCTGCACCTAGTGCTGCAGGGGCAAAAATTTAACTTTTGATGAAATTATAGATGAATTTGCCAAAGAAAAGACCTGTAGAAGTCGATTGACGTGGTAATGCTATGTTTTTAAATATATTCTTTAAAACTTTATTTATTAAGTATTTGTATTTATGGTAAAATAGGTATAGTTTCGTTTGCTGCCTGAAATAAATAATCGTACATAATACTTTAGTTAATTTGTATTGTCACATATCTAAAAACTTATTTTCCTTTCCTTTGCCCTTACCCTTCCAACAATTGCGAAAAAGGCGTCATTAGCCTGGCTTGCCTTAGGCGGCAATTTTTGGCGCGCCGGTCCTGACTGCTGGTGCCCCCCGCAAAGTACAAGCCGAACGCCTTCCGGTCTACGATCTTCGGCGCAGGCGATTCGGCGTGACTCGCCCTAAGCTCGTTTCGATGCAGAGCCGGTTCGGCGCAAAGACTTTTTGGCGCGAGAACATTTCGGTGCGAAATTTACGTATGAGACTCTGTTTTAGAAGTTACTAACTGATAATTTAAGTTCCACATTAATTAAAATTAGGTATAGTCTTATAAATATTGAAATGTTAAATAAGTTTTCAATTTGTTGCATATATTTTGGTACACATTGTACAATACAGGGAAAATAATTATGTTAATTTATTGCTACGTGCGTAACAGATTCTTCTTCAATTACACTTGTTTATTCAAGTGCTGATGTATTTGAGGATTATCTAGCATTTAAATTAAGGAAACTATTTTCTATTTAAGAATTTCTAAGAATATCTTAATATAGGCCATTTAGAATATCCACATAATCATTAATCCTTTAATGACATATATACTGAATGGAAATCATATTTTTCAACTATTTTTGGTGGAACATCAACATCAACAAATATGTAAAATTATTATAAAAAATCGTGGGAAAGCATCATAGAAGAACAGTAATTTGAAATTTTTTTATCATAAACATAACTATTTTTAAGCACTTCACGACTTTTGACACACCCTGTATTATATAAAAATAAAGTAAAATTTATGTTTGCCTTCGCACCGAAACGTCCTTGCTCCGAATCGTCTTCGCCCCGAATCGTCCTCGCACCGAACCGTCCTCGCACCGAACCGTCCTCGCGCCGAATTGGTCGCGCCGAATCAATCGCGTCGATGTGGCCTATTCCGAGGCCCTTCCGTTAAAGCTACTGTTTACGTAAAGTCAACTTAAATTACTCGAAAATAAAGAGCAAAGGAATTATAGAAGTGTTGGAAATAGCAAAGTATTTTCTAAAATTTAAAATAAACAAGTTGTGAATGTTATGGGCTGCGAATAAATAACACAATTTTATTTTGCTATTTTCAGATTTTTGAGATTATTTTTAGATGCATCGGCAGTTCTTTGTTATTTCCTACTTTTTTATTTGTTTTTTTTTTGATAGTCAATAACCTTTAGGAAAATAAAACGTTTTTCTTTTTTCTAACTCTATTTTCTATATATCTACCATATATAACTGATTTGGCATTTCACTTCAATAGTTATTTATTTTGTATATTACCTTTGCGGGCTTATGTTACTTTAGTAATCTTTTATTAAAAATAGCATAGGTAAGTGGTTACGTGCATTTTCTCTTTAATGTAAGCTTTTATCATGCGACATTGTCTGAGGACTTTATTTACTCAGACGATATTCCAGATTCCAGTTATTTACAGTGCATTTTTAGATTACATTAACGTACAGAACCATAAAAATAAATTTTGGTATCTTCATTATCATTAAACTGCGAATTCCTTCCGGCTTAAAAGCAACGCGAATAAATTATCCTGGCTGTGATATACTAGAGCCTCGCAAAACAAAACGCTGCGGAATTTAATACGCATTGCTAATTTTCTTATCAAGCGTAGTTCAAACTACGCGTCCTGTTTTCGGAGCTTTTCCGCGCGACGCAAATGTTTTCCCGGGGGCTGGAAGGGATAGGACCTTGCCCTGCCCCATTTTCGTAGTATGTTACGTGCTGGAAAACACGCAAAGTGTTGCTTTGACCTCAGTCGATGAACTTTCGTAAGGCATGCGTACAATTGTTTACTTGGTGTATTTTTAATGGTACAACATGTAAATAAATATTTATAGCCGTTTACAAATTTAGACTAAGGTCAGGTGACTGTTTATTTAACTGTTAAATAATGTAATGACTGTTATCTGTAGAATGTGAAAACAAACATTGCCTAAGATTAACTAATACAATTACTTATTTGGCATCGAATCATACTAAATTTTAATAGTTTCATCCCATTTTGTTTTGGAAAGGGAAGTCAGGGGGTTATCAGAAATGAAGAGGCGAGGAGGTAGGTTTAGCGCCCTTCCAGTTTTCCGCTGAAAAAATAAAAATTAATGTCTAGTACATATAACAAATTTTTAAAAAGCTACAAGCAAACTTTGTGGTCAAATTCAAAATGGAATACAGTAAAATGTTTGTTTTGGATTCAGAGGACGATTTATAACTGTAGTGTTACCAGTAAGTGTAGAAGTAGGATCTTATATACGCAGAAAGTCTTCAAAGTCTAAAAACCATAATAACAAACATAAGAAATCTGTGAATCTGTTTTATGTTCCATTTTAAAACATTGAGGATATGTTTTTCAATATTTATAATAACATACGACTTAACCTCAAATTTCTGCGAGTGGAAAAGTGTTACGTTTTTACCACCGAAGCTGTACTGCAAGGGAACTACGGGGATCCCTTTGCCTATACTACACAAAATAATAAATAAATACAACAAATATGTATATAGCGTTTGTTAAATTGAGTAGTGTGCTAGTGGGATCTCGATAAATGTAAGAAATAAAATGTTTGTTAAACAGAAGATAAGATACGCAGATTAATAAAAATAATAATAATAATCAAGCCCGGCTGCAAGGGGGCCATGGGGATCCTTTTGCCCATATCAAATAAAATAATAAATAAATTCAAGCAATATTTATACAGAGTGTGTTAAATGGAGTAATATACCATTGGGATCTCGGAAATGGTAAAAAATAAAATGGAAGAAAAGATTAGCAGATTATTTGTTATGATCGAGCTTGGCTGCAAGGGCGTTCCTTTGCGTATATCAGATAAAATAATCAATAAATTCAACGACTATTTAAACAGGGTGTGTTAAATGGAGTATAACATTGGGATCTCGAAAAATGTAAAAAATAAAACATTGGTTAAATGGAAAAAAGATACGCAGATTATTTTTATTATAATGAACCCGACTACAAGGGAGCCAAGGGGGTCCCTTTGCCTAAATCAGATAAAATAATAAATAAGTCCAACAAATATATATACAGGGTGTGTTAAATGGAGTAATATACTATTGGGATCTCGGAAAACGAAAAAAATAAAACACTGGTTAAATGAAAAAAAAAAAGATGAGCAGATTATTTGTTATAATCGAGCGCGGCTGCAAGCGAGTCGAGGCACCCGCTTTGCCTGTATCAGATAAAATAATAAATTAATACAGCAAATATTTATACTTGGCGTGTTAAATAGAGTAATAAAACACAGGTTAACTGAAAAAAAAAGCTTAGCAGATTATTTCTTATAACCCTGCCCGGCTGCAAGGAAGTTCCTTTGCCTATATCAGATAAAATAATAAATAAATCCAACAAATAGTTATACAGGGTGTATCAAATGGAGTATATATCATTGGGATATGGGAAATTGTAAAAAATTAAATGGAAAAAAAGATTAGAAGATTATTTCTTATAATCGAGCCTGTCTGCAAGAGAGTGAAGGGGTCCTTTTGCCTCTATCAGACAAAATAATAAATAAATACAAATATTTATACAGGGTGTGTCAAATGGAATAATATATCATTGGGATCTCGGAAATGGTAAAAAACAAAATGGAAGAAAAGATTATCAGATTATTTCCTATAATCGAGCCCGTCTGCAAGCGAGTCAAGGGGATCCTTTTGCCTATATCAGATAAAATAATAAATAAATACAACAAATATTTATAGAGGGTGTGTCAAATGGAGTAATATACCATTGAGATCTCGGAAATGGTAAAAAATAAAATGGAAGAAAGATTAGAAGATTATTTGTTATAATCGAGCCCTGCTGCAAGGGGACCCCCTTGCCTATATCAGATAAAATAATAAATAAATACAACAATTATTTATATAGGGTTTTTGTTAAATATACTACTGGGATCTCAAAAAAGATAAGAAATAAAACGTTGGTTAAATGAAAATAAAAAACGATGTTCCCGTTATTTGTTATAATCGAGGCCGGCTGCAAGCGAGGCCGGGGGTCTCTTTGCCTATATCAGACAAAATAACAAATAAATACAACAAACATGTACAGGATGAGTTAAATTGAGTAGTATAGCATTGTGATCATTGTGAACGGTAAGAAATCGCACGTGGTTTAAATGGAAGGAAAGATTCCCAGAATTGGTCGATTTATTCATAAGCGCGTAACTATTTTATTGTTAAATGTATTTTCAATTTATAAAATCTATTTTTAGAGTTTTGTAGGGCCTATCAACTAGGCGTTCTTTGAACATTTTTGATTTCATAATTTGCTAACTTACGTATTTTCAACTGAGATTTGATATCATTAGAAAGTTTATGTTTTTCCCATTTAATGGTATATGGGTTTACAAATCTATTTTCACAAGAATTTATTTAAGAAATCCTTTGCGTGGTTGCAACTTAACCTGTAAATGTATGTCTGCAGAGCGGGGACTTCTATGCACATTGACTGACATCTCTAAATAAATGTGGTTATTACTCTTCAGTCGGTGTTAGTCCAGTGTTAGATGTACACTTTTACCTGACAATATACATTTACTATAGTAAAACTGTAAATAAAAATTAGCGTATACAAATCTGCATAGATACAATGAAAATATAACATCGCAGTGTAGCAAACAACAACGACTAGGCGTTAAAAATCAAGATGTTGTTTGTGTAGTACTTATTTTATTTGTTATTATAAAACGTGCCAACTGTTACAACTAGTAGGGTTTAACGAACTATTGGCAGGTAGTAAAATAAAATTATTTTCGCTAAATAAATAATATTAAGTAAAAGACAA
This sequence comes from Limonius californicus, assembly GCA_014611495.1. Lineage (NCBI taxonomy): Eukaryota > Metazoa > Arthropoda > Insecta > Coleoptera > Elateridae > Limonius > Limonius californicus. The sequence continues at coordinate 25,224 of JABXWE010000498.1, read as the reverse complement.
ATTCTAAGTTGCGCCACATTAACAATAAATAAATTTAAATATAACGAAATTCGGGCGCTTCATCAAAACAGCCCGATTAGACTCTTCGTTGCGGACGTCATTATTGCGTATAATAGTGGTACAACACGAATTGGGTTCTTAAATTATTTTAAAAATTGGTTTAAGCAAAGCTAATTAACGTCCTAATGACTGCAATGAATAATAGTTGGAACAAACTAATTCGTAAATAAGAAATACGTATTTTATTGAAAAGGATCAGGGAACGCAGTATCGGCGCGAGATGTTTCTTTATTTATTTTCGACTATATATCACACTAAGTTGAACTCACAGACCACATCCACTACATTTATTTAATTATTTTAGGAAAGCTCGCACCCTGTATATGATATGCCATTTATTCCATATTTATCCTTCTAGCTTCAACATTCACAATATTCTTAATTAGATCTTTTATATCTAAAGTATCCATAATACTATTTTCTATTGATATTGCTTGCTTGCTTGCTTTGAAAGAGCGAGATCTAGGACGCGGTTTTCCAAGCATCTCTATGCACTTAGGCCATATGGCCCATTATTGTACACCCTAACTAAGAATTTTGTCTATCTGGGGTAATTCCAACTCCAGTAGTGATTTTTAACGTGTCACACATCGCAGTGGCACGGACCTACGGCTTTACTTCTTATCCGACAGAAGGCGCATTTTCAGATTTTTCCCCGCTAGAAAAATCTCGCCGACCTCAGCCAGGTTCGAACCCGCATCCCTCGGATGGAAGGGAAATTCCCTTCTAACAAAATAAAATGTCACTTTTAGCACTTGTATCATAAATAACTATTTTATTTTTCTAGTGAGGGTAGTAAATTATGGTGCAACTATTATATTTTAGTTCCCTTAATTTTTTTTAATTTCATTGTTTTTGGTGCCTACTAGATTGGGGATCCAGTGCGAACATCCCCCCTCTGCATTTACCCGGCTCTGTATGCCTTTTCGTGAAATAATTTAATTCGCCGAAGTATTTTGCCCCATTGGGAAATTTGGAGATAGTACAATATGCAAGAGATTTTTTATTGTATTAGTTGGTTAGTATTTGTCGGACACTAAAAACCTTCCAGATACATTGTTGTTTTCTACTGCAATGTAAAAATAGACTGAGCAACAGGTAGCCGAAAATTTAAACCATACAATTCCAAAGTTATTGTTTGTATCACGGGCAACATTTTGAGTTCAGTTGAAGTACTGCGAGTGTTCCATTACCGTAGCAGTCGCGTTCCTTTGATGGATGTGGTATCAAGGAGATTTTACTATTTTAATTAGAACGCCTTACCTTAGTTGCTACTACGTTATTAGACTGCTCAGGGAAAGACTGCCTGATGAAACAGAAAAGTCCATGTAAAAGGTTTCTACTCCTGCAATTTATCATTTATACCAATTTTAATTAGTGTAAATCTAGAAAAATTAAAGCCGTGCACGAAAGGGTGCTAAAATGCAAACCGCGAGCCTGGTAACTCACGTGTTTTATAAATATGTGGAATGTAAAAGTGAATGTCGTTTCGTCTTTAATAAATACCTGTAAATGAAAATACATAGTTTCAAGAGAAAGCTTTATTACTTTGGGATAAATATTTCCTTCCCCTCATTTTCAAACTGTTTCCGAGGCCATTGTTTGGATTATAATAACGCTAATTACATTTTGCATTGCGTGCCTTTGAGGGCGTTGTGCTCATCGAACGAATGTTGTTTGTAATAAAGAAGTCGTTGCTCAAGGATAGTCTTCTATCCAGTATTTACCAGAAATCAACAAACACCATGCCGGTTATACGATCCACAACCTTGTCTGTGGTCATATTTTGTCGCGTTCGTGTTTGTCCGTTTTTTATTGATCGCGATAGAGTAATGACCATTGACTTACATTTTATTCTAAATGGAAATGTTGACCTCTCTAGCCTTTAAATTGTAAACGTTTGTTATTCTCGATTTACGGATGGATTTGAAGTAAATCGGTGTTTACAGGATGATTATCCAGTTTAAAGCGAATTCGGGACGTTGACCTTAGGGTTGGGAAATTTCCCACCAGCCCTCCCAGTATTCTGCGGGGAAATTTGAGGACTTCTCTTCGGTTAAATTGAATTTTTTTGGAGTCAGTGACACCACTAGATTTGTATTCCGTTTGTGTTTTTATATTTCTGGTTTTGGTTGTTCAGTTTATTTCTATATTTAGTAATCTTATGCTAATATCGGATTATTACCATCATATTAAGCTAATTAGCAAAAGTTACATATTGAATGAGCATACATTAGAAGCCAAAGCCTCATGTTTGCTAATTTGAGCCTAGTTACTTTAAACTATTGTGAAGGGATTAAGGAATAGCAAGATTAGAAATTGAAATACATTTAACTTAAAGGCCCTTGTTTGAATGTCATTGGTATAAGAATTTGAAATTTCATTAGATCAACTAATATTAGACTAAGTATAGAATTAACTTGTACCTTGTCTGATTACCATTTCACTTCTATAAAAAAAGATAACTGAGATAATGTTTTAAATTTCAAAAAATAACAAGGAAAAATCGAATAAGTTGCTTCTGCGATTTGTGATTCGAGAAAAAAGATAACAACGAAACATGTTTAACTTGTTCTTGTAGTTATGGATTATCTTCAGAGTTTATGGCTTATTGGTATAACAGATTATAAAACGTACATACCAGTAGCGGCTCGCGGGTAAAAAAATAGGTGAAGTGCTATTATAATAACCCTAATAATAACAAATAGAAAAAATATAATTCAATGTCAACTTATCTAGTTTTTGTAGACCAAGTCTAGCAGCAAAATTATTTATTATGTCTTCGTAAAATGGTTGATTTTTTATTAATTGTAATACGAGTTCTTTTTGAATTGTAATATTTGCCAAAGAAGAAAGCCTGTCTTGAGATACTGCATTTCTTAAGTACGTCTTTATTCGTTTAAGGCACGAAAAACTCCCTTCAACTTCCACTCATGCACTTGTCGACGGAATAGTTAATATGAGGCAAACCAATGTGTAGACTACGGTAAAAATAACTTTGTTCTCATTGAGATTTTCTAATAATTTTTGGGTCTGTAGATTGCGGTAACTTTCATCGGCATAAAGAAGATTTAATTCGTTTTTAAGACGCTGACTTTTTCTAAATATTTTGCCAATAAATTGACCTAAACTTTCAAATGCTTTAGACAGAAAACTCGAATCATATTGTTCGAATTTCCGATTTCGTAGTATCAGCCAAAGACATGAATTGTAACTTATCGCAACCTTACTTCCATTTCCATTACAATGTGATCCAATACTTCATAAAACAATTTTATATTTTCTTCTAATGTTATTGTTTGTAAGGCTAGCGTATTTGTGTTATTTCTATTTCCTTAGCATTTTCGAAGAGTGTATCAAAGAAATCGTCATAATTTTTCCTCTTTAATAGTTCAATAGTTTTATTTATTTTTGTAACACAAAATAAATAAAATACATAAATGAATATGTATTTTGGAGAACATCACGTATGTCAGTGAGAGAGAAAATATCTTTAAATACTACAGCTAAACATGTGAATTAAAAATTGTTGAAATCGTTTAAAAACCGACGGTCAAACCCGAACATGCAGTTCAGCGGCTGATTGCGACTGAACACTTCACTTGCTCGATTCACCGTGAACCAATTGTAGATATTGACGTAGGCGTTACCATGGCAACGGAGGTATAAGTGCAGAGTTAAAATGCGTTTGAGGCCGACTCTTCACTTCAATTGCACGAGTGTTGGAGGTAAGATTTGCTATGGTCACGGTCGACGGACTGCATTTAAAATTTTAATTTTTAATACAAGTGTTATGTTTTCACTAAGTTTATTGTATCTATGAGTATGTATGCCATAAATAAACGACTCCTAATAGGTGTAATGCCGATAAATAATGTGTTATGTAATTTAAATAAATACTCGCAATTGAATAAAAATTTTAGGTGAAGAGGCACTTCGCCTACTTCACTTGGCGAGCCGCCACTGGTACCAACATGTTTCCAAACAAAAAAAAATGTGCTTGAAATCCTTGAGTTCGATCGAAGACATGTTTTCTGTAAAAATATGACTAAATCTACCCGTACAGAAATATTGTCCAGCTGGTAGGTCGGTTGAAAAAACTACATCTGTAAAACAGTCGAACATAGCAGTACAGACCGTGATACGTAGAGGTGGGCGATATTAAAATTTACCTACCGTTAATCAATACCAAAATTACATTGGTATTATCTTGGAAATAATATCGACAGCTTGTTATACAAATAATATCAATATGTATATCGGCTTGATTTAATTGAATCTCCTCGTAAAACTGATAATTGTGTGCAGAATAATAATAAACATGTTGGTCAGACGTAGCCAAATGATCTTTGATATTTTGTTTTGAGATTTTCTTACAAATATACTAATGTAAGGGTTTGTAAACTCGTACTTAAAATATTCGAAAATAAAATTAAAATAGGTATATGAATACGCGAAAAGAAAGTCATGACTGATGATGAGAATAAAGGCACACTAGAGTGGCTCAGTATTACCGTGGTCTATTATCAGTGTAGCTACGTTAATATGTGATCTCTCACATGTGCTTTTTTTTAACTACTAGACGACGTATCCACGATTGGTATAAAGTAAAAAATATCAGAAATAGTGATGATTAAAAATTGCCAAACATAGTGCAAAAATAGGGCAAAATCAAGCTACCTTTGTGATATATGTAGACCTATTTTGTTTTCACTTTATGACAAACTATCATCCCCTAAGAATATAATGCATACAAACTCCAATGTCAAAATTTATCTAATTTTCTTCGAAACCATGCCAAGATTCTGTGACCAAGTTATTTTGTCGTAAACTATACACATTGCTTCTTATACTGGCTGCAGTTCGCTTTCCAGCGTTCAGAAAGACGGTTCTAAGCCCTGGAAGGGATAGAGAAAGGAATTTAATGGTTTGCCGATGTAATAAATTGTTATACTTGATTTTGAACTGCCAGGTCTGTTTAGGATTGTCTTGACAAAAAAAAATATGAAACAACGAAAATCAAATGAATAGCATCTCATAAATAACTTTGTCAAAATAAAGCTTATCTAAGTCACACAACCGGAGGGCTGTGAATACTTTTATTGCTGCTCCAATCGTTATGGAGTAAAATAGAATGGTTTACTAATTCCGAGGGAGGCTGAAATATCAATTTTTTTTCTGCGGGAGGGGATAATTCCTCTGGTTTTCTGATCCAATAAATCTAGATTTATAGAAAACTTACATATCCTAGGAGCGCATGCAAGGGGGAGTCAATGGGAAATTTCCGTTTTTCATTCTATCTAAAGAAAATATTTAATTTTTGTATTTTCCTATTTTTATGAAAGAAAATAATATATTGTTACAATCTAATCGATCGGGATACCTAAGGACAAAAATAAACAACAAACAAATTAAATTAAATTTTAAAATATTATCCCTTGCAACTAGCAATCGTAATTAATTTATTAAAGATTTATAAATTTGATACTGAATTTAATTTTTGGGCGCCAGGTGACAATATGTAAACTTGCCTCCAAGAGAATTAAATTAAATATACCTCGGTTGCTCTCGAGCATGATAACTACTACGTCACAGTTAGTCGGTTCAATAGCGTCCTGGTAATATACTAGCAAATGGGCAAAAACAAATATAACCTTAATAATCAGCGAAATCCAAGCAGGCTAAACTCGTGAGCTGCACTTCGTAAAAACCTATAAGTGTTTTATAGAACTTTCATACAATACTAAACAGGTCAAAAAATATCTTGGTAGTGTCTTCCACGGGAATCCGAAGCTCAGGTGTATCTCTAAATAGGTAAGCAATTTTTGGATTACCTTTTAGTTGATATCTTTCGTGTTAATGTAAATATCTTCGTAGATAAGGTGTTGACCTTGTAGGATTCTCAGGAACCGCGTGCAGTGGCGTCCTTTAGTCCAATCTTCAACCGCAAATTCCAATAAATCTCCACTTGCAATAACTTACTTGACAAATTACCTTGGTAAGTTGACTAAACCATATTTTCGTTAAGAAAACACGTTTTAAACTTTAACGTATGTATTTATTATACACAACAGAACAATTAAATTTTAAATTTGAAGACAAACATAAAAATGCGTACATTAACACGTAAAACTTTAACACTTTTTTTAACATTTTTTTTAAACAATACCGCCTAGCAACCAACAAAAATTTATAGCAACGATGCTAAATTTGCGTAAAAAAACCAAATGATAGATGGATTTAAAAAAAATAATTACAATTTAAATTTTGACAGTTAAAATAATTAATTTATAAATGTTTATAATTTTTCAACGCCACATTCCAAACTGGCCCCGACTACATAGTCACTTAATCACACGATCTAAAAATAGCATCTAAAACATCTTAGGTTCTACACAAAATTCAAAAATCACTTTTCCAAAAACTTCTCCGATCTTGCTACATCTTCTTACGAGGTCCAAAAATATTAGAGCTAAGCTTCTAATAAAGTTCTAGTTCTAAAGTTCAGTCATCTTCCTATGCATGTATCTTAACATATAATCTTCTTAATAATAACATTTTAACAAAAATTATTTTTGTTCTAGGTTTTCATTATAAACGAGTTTTTTGCAGAGTTTTCAACCCAAACAAGAAGTTAACTGCGTTAAGGTCTGCCCTTAATTATGAATCAAAAAGAAAACCGAATTCCATGACAAGATATTATGCACGAGTATTGTTTGAAAATAAATAAATTGACATCAACAAACTAGCTAGTTAGAATCCATCACAAAATATTATTAAATAATTATGATCGCTTTTACCCCACCCCTCCTAAGAATATGACCTGTATCCGACATTGAGGTATCCTGGCCCTATTTAGCACAATCTGTAATGTGAGGGTTCTAATATCAAATGCGGCAATCTCCAAATATTTTATTTTAAGATATCAACAAAAAACCGTTGTGGCTATCTCAAGTCACTTATCTTAAAACTGTAAACGCAGTATTGCTGTTAAAGTTGTTAGTATCGAAAAATATCAACAATTGCGCTTCAATAGTTGATAGTAATTCGTAAAAATTGCTTAAATGTGTGGAGAATGCCGTGTTTGTTTCTGAAGGGTGGAGATTACCGCCTTTGTTACCAAAATGTACTCTAATGTACAATAATATTGCTAATAACTACCTGTTAAAAACCATAACTTTACTGTTTGTGCCATTAATAGAAGATGTATTAGTAGAAGCACACAAAAACTGTCTTCAGCATAAAAACGTTTATGCTTGCAAACAAATTAAACATTACACTCAAAACGCTGCTTAAAATAATAAAAATGTATTACACTAATCTAGTGGGTAATTCAGGAATAAATTCACACGAAACCGTAGTTTCTTCTCTAACAATTTCAGGGTTCTCTTCTTGTTCAGTGATGTCAGGAACAATATTGTTGTAGAATGCGAGGTCTCTGAACTCCCTCCAGTTTTTCCCAAAATGTTTCGTCAACAGCTTATTTACATCTTCTAATTTTAATTCCTTAACGGCATTTCCCTTCTCTATTCGTTATGGATGTATACCAGGTGTTTTCCCTTTCTTTGAAATACCCTTATACATGCCTAGCTCATTTTTATATTGTAATTCTCCCCATAGGACTATATTTCCGGTTCGACAGCGTTTTAAAAAGAATTTCTTGGATTCTTTAAATTAAAGTGCCAATTTCCTGGCGGTTTTATAACTTCTTGACCAGAATCTTTCCAGTCAAGGACTTTGCAGTCTTCTCCTATGTGTGTAATAGATTCAATTTCTGAAAATATTTGTCTGGGTCTGCAATAACTTCTTTTCTCTTTATAATCGAACACTCCATCGGCGGGCAAAATGGAATGGCCAACAACAGGAAACACTATTTCCATATTTTCAACATTTGGTGGGGTTTCTTCAACTAACCATTTGCAGATGCCAATTAAAATAGTATTTTTGTTTTGGCCACTGCACCCATCGGCCACTAGCCTTATGGTTTTTGGTGTTTGTCGTAAGTCTATCTGTTTCAGTCTATGATACAGCGGACGAAATCTCGTTAGATCCTTTTGCAAACTCGTTCTTTGTCCAATAGTACGCAAATACATTTTCTTTTGTTAATTTCACTTTTGATGTACCTTGCACTATGGTAAAGTTGTACAGATATAACCGGCTTGAATAGAAAGCTGCCTGATCAGGAACTTAGGTAGTACCAGATTTTTCTGGCAGTCAAAGGAATGTATTATTATGTCATCCCTTTCTTCTCTCAAAAGCTCAAAAAAGACACTCGCTCTCAATTTGTGAATCTTCATTTCGGTAGTCAGCTTTTTCCTTTCTTTCTCATTCGAGGAGCGCTTGATTATTTCACCTAATTTTAAGTATGTCGAGCAAACATCAGTACTTGGTGATTTAAAACTTTATCTGGTGATACAGGTGCTGCGGATACTATGAAGCTGTCTCGTAAATATGTTGGGCAACATCTGGTTTATCACACCTGCGATTTGTGAAATGAGCTACATATTCCTTAAACCTAATCTCAATATTACGTTTAGTTTGTCCAATATATTTTCCATTTTCCACCGAGAACAGTCAATATCGTAAATCCCCGATTTTTCCAAAGTTTTCACTTTGTCTCGAGGGTTTCCCAACAAGTTCGAATGTTGTTATTTGAACAAAATACAATTTTGGAATTGACTTGTTTGCATATTTCGACAAGGCCTTTGGTTAAGGGATAGAACGGAATTTTAATGAAATTTCTGGTTATTTTTCAAAGTTGGAACTTTTTAAAGTCTTACATTTAATCTTAACTTACTTTTTCTAATGAAATTAACAATGATATCATTGTGAAGGACAAGGTGAAGGACTTATCTCCAGAGCTATTCCTCGGCCAAGTTACTTAGCTTGTTCAAGTTCCTACTGAAGATGCAGCTTAGTTGCCGAAATACGTATGTAGGAGTTCTAAATATCGTGGTGGTAAGGGGTTTTCCAAAGTTTATTTACTTCAACCACCGTCTCCAATTAATGCTAATCAAAAGAAAGGTACTTTTGTAGGTCCTTGAGTCACTTCACAATATATGTATATTTATGATCCTAAATGCCGTTTTGAACAATTACTTTTTGAATTCAAACATTTTGGAACGCGCCATTCTTACAATTGGTTTATTTTTATTTTTTTTATAAACAAATTAATTTTAGCTACTAAAAACTGTGAAGTATTTAAAGTTTAAGTCAACTCGACTAAATCTTCTCTGTTCTAGTATTTGTATCACTGGAAGGTAATGATAATAAAATATAACAATAAATGTTCAAGGTTATAACTTATTGGTACAGTAAAGTTTCTATGTAGGCGAAATGACGTCTGTTAGAACGTTACGTTACGTTTCACAGATCTATTGTTTATAAATAAAGTACATTTTTCGGAGGTTTAGTAATATAAAAACACGACTACTGTTATAGTTTGATTAGCATGTATTTTTAGAACAATTTTAGGAACTATAATTTGAAAGTCAATAACGTTCCTAATTTATTTATTACTAAACATTTCTAATTCTTTACTTTTATTACAGTTATAAAACTCGATATAGCATATATACACGTAAAGTTAATAGAAATATCAAATTATAAATTTACTTCGTGTACCAACAAGAGGTTTAGAACTACTTTTTCATAAAATATACTTAGATTTGACCTCAATTTTCAGAGGTTCGCTCTTGTACAACGGTAATTTTGCAGATAAAAAATTATATGATCCTTGAAACACAATTGCTTACTTTTATTTAATTATTATCCATGGATCGTTTGCATGCAAAATTGTTTTAATTGCAACACCCATTCAACGGAACGCGGTAACTGCATTATTTATAATAGGAAAATCGTGTATTTCGATTAGTAATTAATTCTAAAACCATTTTAAAAATCTCTTTGTGAGTGAACTACAATATTTAGACCTTCGAGAATATACCTAAATAGCCATAAAGGTACTGTTAAGGCGATCGCAGATTATAGATCAGCGCGTTATACTTCTACGCTGAAGGTCTGGGGTTCAATTCCCAGTACCGGTACATCCATTTAACGGCCGTTCTCCCTCGCAAGGCAATGGCAATTCCTCTGAAATAGAAGTGTTTACACTTCCCGTGGTTCGGAACCCCACATTAAGCTGTAGATCATCTGTGGCCCTGGGACTTGAAAAACGCGCCACTCATGCATAGGAGAGAAGATCGCTACGTCTCGTAAGAGATAAAGCACTCGAAGAAAAGTAATTTTAAGATAATGAAAAAAAAAATAAAGAAAAACACACTTAAAGTGAGAAGCATCAGGTTTTGGTTACCCCACTGTCATTAATTGACTTATGGTTACAATTACTACGATAACTGATAATAAATGTATGCTATACATTTGCTAAACGATAATTAGAGATAAGAAGTGGTTAAAACTTGTTTTATGTACTTTGAAGATTGAGTTTGATATAAAGGAATGACTGTAAAATAAAAATAAAACATTCAAACTTTAAACTGCAGTAAGCACTGATAATACTGGCACTGATTTGTAAAGCGTTTCAATTGATCGTTTCCGGTTGCATTAATATTAAAAATAATGCAGAGTAATTGTGAATAAAAATCACATAGGCAGAAATGATTGATTATTAATCGAACGTCAGTAATATTAGAAGGTTGCATGTCATTCATTTTACCACAGCTATGATTGGGGCTGTTATTGTCTAAAATTCTAACTGGTTCACTATTCGTTTAGGGAACAACGTGCAGTGCAGTGATATGCGAACTATTTATTATTCGTATAATGTACATAACTTTTAGAAATTGAACTACTTCCTATTCGATTAACAGGAAAATTTTTGTTATATTTGAAAACCAAATTATTCATTATTCGGTTAACAACGAATTGCGAATAGCCACATTATCTGCTATTCAATACCTGAATAGTTAGTTTAACCAATTTCTCTGGAATCTGAATATTAGCTGGTGCTCAAACTAATTGGTATCCGAATAGTTGGATTATTCACATTATTAGGTTGCCTGACATTACAATATTTGTATTAACTTGCTTTTTGTTGATAATTAGTTGAAAATAATGGCACATATTCATTCAAGATATTTATTACATTTTTCCTGTTTTACTATATGACACAATACAGATCACAAATTCCCCCCGCATACAAGGTGGGTCAGCTAAGTTGCCCTCCTTGAAAATGGTTGCTGCCACTCAACATCCATATAGTATGGCAACCAAAATATCTTCTTTAATTTAATTGGAAGCCCGGACAGTTTAACGTATAATCCGAAACACAGTAATTAAGACCTCATGGTTGACAACTGGTTTGGGGAGGTGTGTGGTGGGTTGCAGCACATATTTACATGCCGCGTTGTAATGCTCGGGAGTCGAACCCAAGTCATGTTCAACGTTTTGCCCAGAAAGCGAACGTTCTGCCAACTGAGACACCACCATACTAAATGAAACATATCTATTATTAAAGCAAGTTTAACAACATTCTATTGAATTGTGCTCTGGAAAATACATTTCAGATTTTAATTTTTTATTGTATTTTGTTAGAAAAAATGTTGAAGTTGGGCGTAATCTAATTTAAAACTTAACCACTAAATAATATACTAACATGATACAGTTTCAATATGAAAGACTAATCTCCACAACCGTTTATATATTTTTTAGCGTTTGCTGCATTTTTGCATTGCATTGAATAATCTGCTAATTACAAATAAATATGATGTCACCGTTTCAGTATGTTTGAGACAATACCTCTCCATTATGAAGTTACGGTGTCGCTAAAAAGTTCGAGATCACTGTAATTTTTTTATTTTAATTGAATTTTTAACGCACATACTTTAAATATTTATTAGCTGTTGACTATCCGTATCAAATAGATATTTAATAACTGTAATAGGGTAATTCCTGGATAGGTGTCCATAGGGATGATGATGATGATGATGATTTGAAAGAGCGAGATCTAGGACGCGGTTTTCCAAGCATTTGGCCCATTGTACACCCTAACTAAGAATTTTGCCTATCTGGGGTAATTCCAACTCCAGTACTGATTTTTAACGTGTCACACAGGCACGGGGCCTACGGCTTTACTTCTTATCCGACAGAAGGCGCATTTTCAGATTTTTCCCCGCTAGAAAAATCTCGCCGACCTCAGCCAGGTTCGATCCCGCGTCCCTCGGATCTAAAGGCAAATGCGCTAACCACTAGACCACCGAGGCCGGCTGGCCATAGGGAAGAGATGGTCATAGTTAAAAATTTCTAGACCTAAGTTTAGATGGCAGTAGCTGTGCAATACAGCTGTACGTTACGTTTGTTGTTGCGGCGTATACCAAAACATTAAGAAAGGTAGGAAAAATGCGTTATTTGTTTATTGTATAGTGAAAACCTTTAACAGCAGTCTGCTTATCTAATCAGTTTATATTTTGTGTAGTGTTTTTTCAATATTCTTGTTACAATTAGTGTTTGGGACATCTCACAGACACTCTAACCTCTAACTGCGATTACACATCCTAGTTTGTGTTTCACCCTTGGGTGGGCCATCTCTTCCGGAAGATTGGGAAAGATGGCCATACGTCTATACGTCTTTTTTTAAATCAATTTTCTGTTTTATGTGAAAGTAGATTGCAGTCAGGAAACCATGAGAAAGGTCCTAGTATTAATTTTGGCGAAGCCAATGAGGAAAAACTAGTGCGCCATATACTGAGAATGCAAAATCGGGGATTTCCATTAACTAGGAGCGCTTTGAGATCAATTGCTTACCAATTTGCTGTGCAGTTTAACATTAAGCATCGTTTTATCACTGATACTGAGAAGGCTGGTTATGACGGGCTCAGTTTATTTCTTTCTAGACATCCCCAAATAAGCATACGAAAGTCTGAAGGTGTATCCCTCGCCCGCATAAATTCGATGAACCGTGAAGAAGTAGATCAATACTTCAATTTACTTCAGAAAATAATGGAGGAACACGAACTGTTTGATAAACCAGGTAATGTTTACACCATCGATGAAACGGGGTTGCAGTTCAGCAATCGCCCTAATGAAATATTAGCTAAAGGATCTAAAGTTACATCTACTATTACTTCGACAGAAAAAGGCGAAACAATTATTCTAATAGCTTGCAGAAGGCAATTTTCTTCCTCGCCCAGTTATAATGAACGGGAAAAATAAGAAGAAGGAGTGGGGAGATGGACTTCCCCCAGGATCTGTCATCTACATGTCGCAGAAATCTGCTTACATAAGTACAACACTCTTCCTACAATGGTTGCGTGAACATTTTATCCCAAGGAAACCAATGGGGAAAGTATTGATAGTACTCGATGGACATTCGTCTCACGTAAATTCGGTAGAAATGTTAGAATTTGCCGATTGCAACGACATACTGTTGTTTTGTTTGCCAAGTTTTTTAATCCTTAAAGACACATTAGTACGAGGCCTGTCGTATTTGGCTAAAAAACCACCCCGGTAGGCATTTGTCGAGATTACAGTTTGGCGTATTAGTGAGTTCCTGTTGGGGCAAAGCTGCAACAGTCCAGAATGCAGTCCCTGGATTTAAGACTACAGGAATAATGCCATTAGACCGTGAAGTGGTACCAGATTATGTATTTGCTCCCGTCGAAGTTGCTATACACTTCAATAACAACCACTCTTCACAACTACCAGTTGATCAACGACCTGAAACTAGTGTGCAAACCACAACCACAAATAGGTACATCTAGGGAGGAGTACCCACAACCAGGTACATCTAGGGAGGAACAACAAGAAACACTGGAAGAAACACCTTCCAAAATCCTTGCTGATCTATCACCCATCCCATATGATAAAGTAGCTGCTGTAAGAAAGCGGGCGAAACAACTGGCAACGATTCTTACGTCACCAGATCATCAAAATCAGTGTGAAGAACGAGGACGAAACCGAAAGGAAAAGGAAGACAAGTGGCTAGCGGCTCAAAAAAAAGAAGAAGAGGAAGAAGGAGCTTCCTCCTTTTTCAAGTAGTGAAGAAGAAATTGAATTGGAGACTGACGATTCTGTAAGTAATCGTTCGATGAAAATGAGTGCGTGGGTTGTGGAGAAAACCATAGTCAAACAAAGCAGAAAGTAGACTGGATAAAATGTATAAAATGCGGATTTTGGTTACATGAATCCTGTACGGCATATATTAACTACTGTCAAACATGTGGAACAAACTCTAAGCCTATGGCGAACTCTCTCAACCAGTTCGGGAGAGATGGCCATAAGTACGTTTTTATATATATATATATATATATATATATATATATATTTTGCTATTGTTCAATGTTACGTTCTATTTCAAGTTTAATTGGATGTTGTTTTGTGCAGAAGTTTGAACGTTTCATTAAAAAATAATAAAGAGAGTTGTGTTCAATATTGAAAGTGTTGTACTGATTTGTAAAAACTATTGCCATCTATCCAGGAATTACCCTATAGTGGTTACAAAGAAGTGTAATTAGAAAAAACGTATTAAAAATTACGCGATCTAAATTAGGACAAGAACCACCATTACATCATCTAAATTTAAAGATATTTTAATATTTGATTGGCCACATATTGTTCTTGATCACTAACTCGTGTGTTTTTGATCTCTATTTGTTACGGTCCAAACGATTATTTTCGTTGGACTGCAACAAACCGATGACAAAAAGTTTTGCAGCTGGCTCAGGGGGGGGGGGGTTCACGGAAAACCCTTGCAGAAAGGAAGTCTTGATTCTTGCCGTGTACAGGGCAAGTCAAAAGAAGAAAAGTTCAAGTCAGAACCAGAATCGGCCCTGTTATGGTCATGTTTGCACAAAAAGCTTCGTGACGTCTGAAATTGAAGGCTCGCCGCTACTGGCTACGATATTTACGGTACGGACCCAAGGAGTTGCGTACCAGTAACGGTTGAGTTCACAAAAATAAGTACAGTAATTTATTAAATTATTAAGCAACTAGCAACTGAATGAATAATATACTATTTCTATTTTTTATAATACGATGCACGTTAGAGAAAGAAAAGAAATCACTGCGAACAGTTTCCACTAATAACGGTACTACATGGACAATTTTTACATTAGTTCGGCGAAAAAAATGAAGAAGCACAAGAAGGTTCTCTTTATTTCCTTGTTTAACAGAACGCCCCTGGGCGAAGGCAGATGCGGCAATTCAAACATAAGATGCGGATTTCACAATGTGGCGTAATTTGGATGTTCATTCGAGAAACTGCGCACACGGTTGTTGGTTAATCTCGGTAATGATGTTAAAGGGTTGAACGGGGGTTAATATTTATCCGCGCAAAGCGAAATGAGAGAACACTACCGCGTTCATTAGAATATTATTGTATCTTATTTGTTAATAATCCGACTTTTGTCGATATTTTTAAATCGGTAGAACATAAACTGTAAAACTTTAGTTACATCGCAGGATCACTTATCAACTCCAAATTCTAACGCACAACTTGTTATCAGAGCAAGAGTCTCAAGGAGACTTCACGAGTTTTTTGGGTCTTCTTTAAGATGTGATGTTTGATATCCTTTACTACAACTTCTCCGTTGGATTCAGATCTGGAGATTGCGGTGGCAAGTCCATTCTGTCGATTTATTGGTTGTCATACGCTATTTAACTGATATTTACACTATTCTTAGCCACACAGGTCTTTTCTACTAGATAGTATCTTATCCTGTAGTACTTCTAGGTCTTTTGATCTTCCCAGATGCGAGATGTAGTTGACCAACTCATTAAATAGATATGCAAGCACATTTAATAACAGCGGTTGGAAGTATACATTTTAGTCTTAAAAATCGATTTATCACTAAATAGCATTTTCCGACACTGCCTTATGGTCCAATTCCGATGTTCCTTGACCCATAGCAAATGCTATGTTTCGGGGAACGCAATGATTTATTCCGTGCTCTACATTTTCTAAGTCAAATTAGCTTATGACCATAATTTGGTTAATTCGGTAGAATTAAGATTTCCAAGGTCGTTCTTCTTAATATAGCATCATTTCGAACTGAGCATTGCTTCGATCGCCCTCTACATAGAAGGTCGTTTTCCAAATGCATTTTTAAGAACTGGAATTACTGCCAATCGTCTATATTTTACTGTGGCGGCGACTGACAGCGCCTCCTTTATGGAAAAAATTTCGCTTTTGGTCCGATAATTTCGTTTATTTGTTATTGGATGTCATTTTGCAGCTTTCGGCGAAATTCAAAGAGCGAACAGTATTTATATACTTGTTTTATTAGTGACATAAGTGTCATAATTACTTACTTTTAAATAACAGTCAGGTATTCCATTAAATTTATCATTTTAATTGTGACAGTGAAAGTTATATTAGTTTTAGTAAAAAAGTAACCAAAATACTATATTAAGTAAACTCCATAAACTATTCCATGCGGGCGAATGAGCCGTTTCCAAACTGGGACCTATGGGTAACTTCACACACATGACGTAAACCAGACAGTGCAGTTCCCATTCACAAAATTGGAACGAAACTGTAAATATACAATCAAAGTATCCCACACCGTTTCCTAATGCATGGTCGCTATTTTCTATTGGGTAACTGCAGTCTAAAATTATTCGAAAGGTCAAATTTCAAAACAAAATTCTTGAACCAGCGGGAACCAATAGTAGTTCTCGGATATTTTTAACCGTTTTATAGTTATGCTTACCCTACTTAAATCCTAACCTCTGTTTTACTCTTACTCCGGCCAAGATAAACGTTCTTCCTGAAATCCCGAAAAATTCGAAAATAAATAAATAAGAGGATTCTATTCAAGCACCTTGAAAAGTTGCAAGTAGGAGGGAAATAATGACCGTTGTAAAATCAAAATTAGAAATTCAAATCGTTTTATTTTTAGCTGGTAATCCGTATATGCATTGCAAACTGCGAGGAGCGCTGTGAAAATCTTGTGACGTCTGTAGGCGTCTGTGTTTAAGGCGTCGGCGCCAGACGCTGTTTTCAGCGGAGAAAGGTATTCCGTCAAATAACTTTTAGTACAATTATGCGCATGTTTCCTTGATCAAATTAAAGATGCCCTAAATACTTGTATTAATACTCATTCGAGACATTCATCTCAAGATAAGGAAATCGACGTAAAACAATTGTTGGATTATTAAGTCATGTGTTGTATTTTGTTGTGACTGTTTATGTAAAAAAGCATTTATATGGATTTTCAGTAAGACCGTTATCTTAAAAGATCAGTGTAGATTAAACAATGATTAAAGAAATGACTATACAAATGATTCACTAAAATGACTCATGGCGTCAAAGATTTCCCTATCTTTAAATTTATTTGCACTCACTGGTGAAATCTGCATTTTATAATTTCAATATAGTGGTTCGTATTCAAAAATAAGGGCGTACAAAAATGTATTTAAGAAACCATTTAGGAAATAAAAGGTTATTACGGTTATAAAGTATAAGAGCAAACAGAAAAAGGAATTCCATCAAAGATAGTTCGTTCCTAGAGTAATACTGAACGAACTGAAAATCTGCAAGACACCGAAAAATATTGTAAATTTCAACATTGATTTTATACTGATTAGATTGACGCTTCGTGAAACTTTTGAAATAAACTTATTGAAATAATTAATACTATATTTTCATATTAAGGCTTTTTTCCAATAATCAGTTTGGATTTTCATGTCAAAATTAGCTTTTCAATGTATGTATGACTGTTTAACATCTTTTTCTTTCTTAGCTATCTGTCGTTCACTACCGAACGTAGGACTCTCCTAAACTTTTCCACTGATTTCTGTCCCGGGCTTGTTGGTACCAGCATTTTCCACCTACTTTCCGTATGTCACCAACTCATCTTATAAGTGGTCTCCAATGAGTAAGTTTTGATGTCCATTTCTTATTAGTGTCTCGTGCAATGGGGCCAGCCCATCTCCAATTTAATTTTGCGTCTCGTTCCACAATGTCTGTTGTTCCTATTCTTTGTTTTATTTCGTCGTTTCTAATTTAGTCCCTTAGATAGAACCCCAGCATTATTCTCTCCATAGCTCTTTGAATTACTCGTAGCCGATTTGCGCTTTTCTTTGTTAGAGCCATGGTTTTAAGTATGGTAGCACTGGCATAACACAGGTGTCAAATATCTTTTGTTTCAAGTTTATGGCGATATCTCTATTTTGTAGTATATGGCTTAAATTTTCAAAAGAAGCCCACGATAAGCCAATTCTACGAAATACTTCTAGAACTTGATTTTCCTTAGTGATAGCTATATTGTGTCCCGGCACTTCTTTACGTTTTCTATGTTATTTGCGTCTATACTTATCTGGATATTATGTTTGTTTATGATTTTTCTTTTATTAAGATTAATCCTGAGTTCTATCTGCCTGGATGCTTGACTGAATCCTTCCATCATCTGTTCTAGTTCGTTCATGGCAGAAGAAATCAGGACTATATCGTACGTGAAGCGTAGATGGCTCAAATATGTTCCATCTATCTCTATGCCTTTTTATTCCCATGAGACGTTCTTGAAGGCGTCTTCCAGAGCGAGGGTGAAGAATTTGGGTGATATCGTATCACCCTTTCCAATCCCTCTTCCAATTTGGATTTCTTCAGATTTTAGATCGTCGTTGCGTTCTTGCACATATTTTCAATGATCTTAGTATATCTGGAGTCTATTTTGCAGTGAGTTTAGTATTGCCCATATCTCGATGCTGTCAAATGTCTTCTGAAAATCTATAAACGCAAAATGAATAGGGATGTTATATTCATTTCCTTTTTCTACGATAGTTCTTAGAGTGTGCAGGAGATCGATGGTGTTGAATCCTTTGCGAAAACCGGTTTGCTCTCGCATTGGTTGGTATAAATCGAGCTTTTATGTTAGTTGGTTTATTATAATTTTTGTGAAGAGTTTTTAGAGATGGCGCAACAAGCTTATGGGCCTGTAATTTTCTATTTCGATGTATCCCCCTTTTTAAATATCAGCGCCACCTCTGCGTTGTTCCAGGCATTTGGAATTTTATATTCTTCTAGACATTTGTTTATAAGTAGATTGGTCGCTTCTATGACAGTATCCGCACCTATCTTGAGCATCTGTGTTGTTATTTGATCCTTTCCTCACTTTGCATTTTTTTATTTGTTTCAAGGCTTCTTTAATTTCCAAATATATTATTTCAGGGATCTCCTCTGAGCCCACATTCATTACGATTTTACTTGAATGACGGTTTTGCTCTATTATACTTGATGAATATAATTGCCTGTAAACCGTTTCGGTTATTTGAACAATTTCATTTAACTCTGTGATTATTGTTCCTTGAGCGTTTTTCATCTTGGTAATTTGTGTTCTTAGGTCTTGTGTAGTATCCCTCTTTATAGTTTTATTTAGGTGTCTTTATTCTTCCTTGGTTTTTCTATGTTTCTCCTTTGTTTCATAAGATATACCAGTAGGGAATCTAGTTGTTTCAATCAATTTAGCTCGTTTTTTTTGTGTTAATTAGAAAGCGTCCTCTTACTGTACGGTGATCACTTCCTTTCTCCGCTTTCTTGTAGAACGTGTTCAAACAGAAGGGATTTTTACTTCGAAGAAAGTCTAATAGCATTTTTCCTCCTATGATTCCTGTCCTCTAAGTTGAGTGTTTTTTCTAGAGATCTTGGTGCTTTATCTTCGTACGCTTGTTCTACGCCTTCGTCTTCAGAAGCACTCGTTGGTACGTATGTATGTATAATTTAGATGTCACTTTTGGGTTTTAGTTCTAATTTTATGTAAATGATTCTATCTGAAACTGCATGGTATTTTTTAAATAGATGTTTCCACTTTTTGTGTACCATGAGAGCTACTCTGCCAATGTAGTCTTGGAAATCGGAACTTTTCTGAAACAGCACATGTCCCGATTTTAGTATGGTTACTTTTTAAGCGGGAGGCGCGTCTCACATTATCCAATTGCTCTAAACGTTCTTCTGCTCTCATTGTTTGTATATTATAAGTAACAGCATACCGTTGTTTTGAAGATGTTCTTTATGATGTATTTGTTCTTATCGAATTTTTGTCTCCCCAGAATCCTTCTATTTTAGGAGGTTTTGGGCAATTAAAACGCCGCGTTTGCCCTGGGTGTTGGCGAGTGTTTTTGGGATAAGGATAGAGATTTAAAAAAGAGGGACTTAGGAAAAGGGGTTGATGGACATGGTCTCTTTCGGTTAGAGATGTGAGAGAAAAACCATGAGCTCACATGGGCAGGGCCACTAGCTCCTGAGATAAACCTATCTTCACCGGGATCGTGAAGAGCATCTACCCACTACATTGCCTTTTTAATATACTTTCTATAATCTGTCTAAAACTACTTATAGAGGAGTTGTATTTGGGATGACCGTATTAAATAATCTAATCTTAAGGTTCGTTTTCAAAAAAAGAAACATTTAAATAGAAGATATGCTGTGACTGCGACCTACTGATCGAGTGCAATACTTCTAACACTGAGTTAAACGTAAACAGAGAAGCATCAACAATAACCCATTTTAGTTGGTAATCTAACTTTTAGGCAAAGTAGGTTAAAAACATATTCTGAGCAGATCTTGGTAATAATAAATATGGGCACGTACAAAAAGGGCCTTATTACAAATCATTTAGAATTTAACATATAGTTGTAAATAAACATTGCCATGCATTCATTTAATTAAACCAAAGCAATCAAGATTTAACACACTTTTGCGGCGTGTAAAATAATTTACTTATTGCGAATTAAGAGAGGTTTTCGAACAGGGTAACTGAACATATAACGAACTGGAGAAATGGGTATTTACATCGTGCCCCATACCTACTTGCTAACAAAAGAGAAGCTACGGAATACTGAAAAGTATTTTAAAAAAGAAATCACTGCGGTGTACATTTGTAAATAAAGGGTAAATTGGCATAGCAAATGCTGTCATTCTCCTGTCTCGGTATTTTAATAAGCTACGGAGACATATATGAGGAAGTAGCGAAACAAACCAATAAAACAGCAGGCGCATTAAGACACATCATATGAAGAAACAGGAACATCAACTAAGAGACCAAAGTAAAAATATATAAATCCTACATTAGAGCGATACTCCATACAACATAGAAACAAGAACAGAGCTTCGGAAAACCGTATCATCTGTCAAACAGACATGAAATGAATAACCAACAAATAAGAGAAGAAAGTGAATTGGAAGATGTAGCTAGATGGGTCAGAGGCATAAGGGAGAAATGGAATGAACCCATCCAAAGAATGGAGGATCATAGAATTGTCAACATATGTAACAAAAACACATCTCGTGGAACAAAGGCAAGGGGTATCCCACCAAAATGCTGGAAAGATTCCTGGACGTCTACATCCCAAGTGTAGGCTTAAAATTTGAAGTAGAACAGGTCAATGGCCTAATAAGATGAAGTAAGTAAGTAAATATTTTAAATAAGAATTTACATAAATGATTTAGCACAGCAACAACAAAAACAAGAAATTTTCGAAGAAACTTCGATGTTTGTGGTTATATTATGACTTGGAGATCAAATCATATTACATTTAATAGATAATGCAAAATAATCGCAGCTATATTTTTCTATATTTTGTATTTTGATATACTTCCAACAAAACATCACGATTTAAAACACAGCTGTGGCGAGCAAAATAATTTGAGTAATGCAGGGGAATTTAAAAGAGTGAATGCAACCAATTAACGAAGTCGGTGTTTACATCGTGTCCCAGCATTATTTAGGAATAATGAAAAGAGAATTTTATATACCTACTCGATCGATAACAAACCAGAAACTTGAAAAGAATATTTTAAATAAGAATATACATAAACGATTTAGAACAGCACGACACAAGCAGAAAACATTTTTGAAGAATCTCCTAAACATTTGGACACTTCATATTGTATATAGGTCACCCCCCCCCCCCAGGATTGATTCGTTGGATATAAGCAATACAAGAAGTATCTATTAATATGCAGTCACATTGGCTTTGTTACAGAGTTACTGTAGTACTCGATTATAATGGACTTCAGGGGGCATTCAATATTAGCCCATTATAACAGAGTGTCCATCTTACCCGAGTTCGATTTTTTTAAGTTGAAAACCAAATTAAATTGGAAGTTGTAAAATAGTACATGTATTAAAACTCCGAAGAACACAAAAAATACAAAAATATAAGATGATTTTACATAAATTCGTATTTTTTCTTTGAAACTTTATTTTTTAAAAGCAACAATTAAGTTTTGTTTAAATGATGAAAAATTTCACTTGAAGAATTTTGTTTTCTGAAAGTATTTCTGTAATGTCTGAAAAGAGTTTAAGGCACCTGAAACATTCACTTCAACTTGCTCCGATTGTTCTTCCACTTCCTCCTTTCGTTCTTCGTTGCCATTAGAACGAAATTCTTCAGTGATCTCTTCGTTTGTTAATTCTTGGACAGTTATGACGCTGTCATCAACATGGACATAATCTGTAAATAGATGACTGTCCAATAATTGCGACCCGTCCACTTAATCTCATGCTCTGAATTTCAATATTCCGTAGTTAATGAAATCTGTTCCTTTACCAATCCCGCATGCCTAAAACAATTATGGATATTTTTGCAGATATCGTCAAGCGTCAGCGTTCAAAAATGTTAAAGGTTTAACGTCATTGACATCTTGCATATGAGCGATTCGCAGCAACATCTCTTTTCTGTAAGTTTGATTAAAGCTCCATGTGACAGTGACACCCTGGTCCAGCGGTTGCAACACGGCGGTTGTTCTTGGTGGAAAAAGGCAAGCTTGATGATGCTTAATAAAATTGACGGTTATTCCGGACAATTATAAAAACCAGCATGATTTTTCAGTTAGATCCCTCAACGAAATTCGTTTCGGGCATAATGGAATTTTAACGAATTTTTAGTCCATTGTAAGCAAGCCCATAATATCCGATTGTATATATACATAAGTTTAACCGACTCTTTAGTTGGGACTTTGGTAATTGGTTCATTACCACCGAAAATCCATTATAAGTGGATTATACTGTATATCGTTTTAAAGCCTTTGGCATCTCAAAAAAATACAAAAGATCCTATAACTCTGTAATGAAGCATCTGCAGTTATATGTTCATACGAGCTTTGTCTTATTGTTTATAGTGCTTCTATATGTCCTTACAGTTTTGCCCACTTAGCATGCCAGGATCCAAACTTTCGTACGTAACTAGATTCCATAAATGAAACATGGAAAACGGAATTATGTCGAATTCAGTGATTATATATTTAGAATATAAACAAAACAAAAATTGCTTAGATACGTTCCCATGTGAAGCGATACTGGTGTACTGAAGCAACTGATAATAGGTACTAACATTCACATTAAGTGTAGCATGAACCTTACTATGTATGTACTATGTTGATGTACGTACTTGCGACATCAGCTACATATTGCTGTAATAGCCTAGTAGTTGAACCTTGCTATATACGTGCAACGTCTGACTTTCAAATTCCAATTTTAAAATAATGCGTCTGTATTATTTACTCAAATCAGTAGAATAGTAAAGTTTTTTTTCTGATTTTTATTACATATTATGAATTGTTTTAAATTTTTAATATTGTATGTTAGCAACTTCTAAAAAAAATCCCGTGTAGCAAAAATTAAAAGGTGAAAAAGTTGTCCATTTTTTTGAATGGAATTGAACGATTGTTTTCAGTTGACTCTTTTTTCTATTCCCTAAAATAGCGATATAATTTGTGATTCTTAATTATATACTTACCTCTATTTCGCTTTCCCTACTTACATTTTAATGATTACATGATACGTACCTCAGCGCATGTATTGTGAAATTAATTACTACCGCGAGAGCAATAAAATCCCAAGCCAAAGACACCCTTTTAATTTTAAAATCTTGTCTTAGATTAATCTGTAATTATGAAGATGGTAACAATATAAATACTTTTAACTGTCACACATGAATAATTGATAGTTTACTTTACAAATTTTATTAGGTTATTTATTTAATTATTTATTAGAAATTTAAAATTAACACTTTATGTTGCCAGTGTTTGCCTATACTTTTAGTTAGCTATATTCAAGATTTTCAAACACATTCACCAGAGTGTCAGAGGTAAGTTCATCTAACTTTTGTGAAATGGCATTTTGTAAGTCTTCTAGATTCTGTGTTACTAAAAAAATTGTTTTCTAAATAAGGGCATAGAAAGAAGGCTGGAACTGTAAGATCGGTTGATCTTGGTGGAAACAAATGGGTACTAATAAAAATCATTGTAAAATTCCTGTAAAAATTATATTACACTAATAACAGTATGTGCCGTGGCATTGTCTTGGTGGAAGTAACCATTTCTAATTACATCATCATGAAATTCATTTAGGAAGAGGCTTAACATATTCTGAAAATAATAATCGGCTTTTATATTTTCTGCAAAAAAACTTGTAAACTATTCGTCTTCTAGAAACACCGACCCATACACCGATCCTTTGTAGATGTAACGGTGTTTCCTCAAACATGCGGATTATCTGTTGCCCATATTCTCATATTTTGGCTGTTAAGATACTTATTGAGGTGAAACCAGGCTTCGTCGCTGAACCACGTAAGATCGAATATATTATTATTATATTGTTAAAGAACCAGTGGCAATAATTTGTCCTAGGTTAGAAATCACGCGTTAAAAGTTGATGAACCATTTACATTTTTTATGGAAACATGCTCATATTTTTTTTTTATTCTTCTACAGGTACCGTATGACAAATCAGTTTCTTGGCTTAGTTTTCTAATCGGCATAGAAGGAGTAGCTTCCATGATATCCTAAACATTGTCGATAACTTCTGCAGTTCTTTTCACAGGTCATCCTGATCCCTTTTTCCTTTCAAAGCTTCCACTTTCTCTAAAGTTATTCACAATAATCCTGGCAGTTTGATAGAAATGGTTATAAATGAAGTTTGCAACCTCATTCGGATAAGGTTGTTGCAATTCCGCGAAACAGGTTTGAAATGAACATTGTCATTCATCATTTTCATTTTTTGTACCATTATTAAAATAAGATTCTAACACGAATATTTTATGTTCCACTGTTAACATCTTTAAATTCACAGTATTGTAATATGTAATTGTAATTACTTTTGCTGTAATCACATAATTAAATAAACAGCCTAATAAAATTTGAAATGTAATCTGTCAATTATTAATATATGCCAGTTAAATATATTTATAATGTTTACATATTTATAA
>JABXWE010000496.1:0-33376 GCA_014611495.1 Limonius californicus | reverse complement strand
ATTGCGAATTAAATTTCGACAATGGCGTTAATCCGTGTTGTAATTTATTTATGTAATGTACATTGTGGGATCTCTTTTGAATTAAACGTATAAAACGGCATTGCATTTTATTTTGCATTTGATGAACCAGCTTAAAATTAATCTTATTGTAAAGCAACAGACTAGTTTCATTTGTTTCAACAAAAATGCGCCGTATTTCTTCGCCACCTCGGATGTTTTGCATCAGTAACGTAAACAACGTGGAATTGAGTGCTTTAAAGAATCTCGATTTTCTCGAAAATGGTCAAGTTTACGAAAAAGTTGCAAGAGGTCAATTTTGTTACAAACTAAGGTTGCTTGTATAAGTACGCATCAAATTTGTAAAATGTTGCCCGTACAAAAAGTTCTGAGCTTTCCAAGAGTAGCATATTCATGACAACTTGTGATACGATTTGTAAATTTTGACGATATTTTACAATAAGGACCACCCTAATGGCATCCAATATCATACCAAGTTTGAAGAAGATTCGTTGACTCATTTGGACACAGTAAAGAAATAACCATTTTTTCCCATCGACTTTGAAGCCTTATAACTCGAAAACTAAAAACTTTTTATTCACCTTTTTTTCGATAGATCGTCTCTATTTAGTCCGTCGAAACTGCAGTCGAGTGTTTTCGGTGTAGTAACCAGACACCCTGTATATAAAACAAATTACGACACTAGATGGCGCTACCATTGTTTAATATTTCAACACAACTAAGGGCAGTATCTGCAATATCCACTCCTCGCATCTGGCCGTTAAGTGGCAATAATCCTAAAAGTTCTTCTTTAGGACCTTCCGATGAAAAATAGCGCACAAAAAGGGAAACTTGGGCTGTATTTTGTATGTCACAAGACTCGTCTGCTGCAATTGATATGGTTGAAGCTAATTTAATATCTTCAACTTGTTGGTCAGTTACGTTTGAGGACATCTCAGACATTCTATGTTACTTTTTAGCAGACAGTGGAATACTTTAAAATTTATTTAAGATAGCTGGTTTATTTTTAAAATTGTATTCCATGTCAACTCAATTTAAAGAGCCACACTAATGTCCTCAAAGAGCCGCGGTTTGCCGACCCCTGCCCTATACCAATGCAGTTTCAAAATTTAAGATAAGGGTTTTGAAAAAGGCAATGAAAATATATATCTTGTAATTTCAGTTTCTGGCTGTCAATTTTGTTTCTAGATCGATAATTCTACTAAAATGACATCAGCCATTTAGGATATATCGACGTAGACACAGGCAAATTTCATAATTCTACTTTTTTGGGTTTTCAACAAGATTATAATAAATTTCGTAAATACATATGATGGGTTTTCACTGCCATCCCTCCAATGTAACCACTGTTTTAGGTGCTAGGAGAAGCTGCTAGTTAACAACAAAACGACAATTTAGAAAATTTCTATTGTTTTGTATTACCCTAAAAAATCTATACAAAAACAAGTAATAATAACTAGTTTATTTTAATCTTTCTGTTACACCATCGAAATCTATCAAACATAAAATCCTTAAGATAACATAACAAGTTTTCTACAGCAGAGTTCTTTACAAGTGTTTGTAAGCGCATATTTCATCTTCATTGCAACAACCTTCTGGATGATTTTTATAAAACCAACAAACCTTATTTTTATACTTTCCCATAGTAGATTGTATTGTTAATGGTATGCGCAATCTAACGGTACTTTCTGCAACTTCAAAAATATACCGGTGGTTTCTCAGCAATGTTTGTAAGCCACCACACTCATTCTTCAACTCCTTTAAGTCATCTTTACCCACCACATCTGCTAAGTTAGGCAAGGAAATAATCCCCCCTTTGTTCCACATACTTCCATTTGACTTACGTTGCGAATTTTTCTCAGATAATAGTGTTTGAGTTATTTTTCCAATGATATTTGCAACAAGTCTTTTATCTAGTTGTGTACAATTTCTAACCTTTTCTACATCTGAACGTGGTTGAAAATTTTTTGTCCACTCTCCAGGTTGATTTGGTTTGTTTTCAGTATTAACTTCACAATGTTGTGCTAGTAAATTTGTGATATTTTTATCAACGCCTGTAAACATCTCAGGTTGATAGGATCTTCCAAAACTGACAATGCAAGTACGTTTTGTGGATGGAATTCTTAGTTTATCAATTTGTGTGTGAAACTGACATGTTTTGCATATTTCCTGTATGTAATTTAGGTATTCTGTATAAACACTAATAGAACTGTTTGTTCGTTTATATTTTTGTCCACTAAATTCATAACAGCAACAAGGAAGGAGGAAAAAATTTGTTTTGTAAGAACTTCTTGCTGCAATTACAGGGATCCATGGTGTGAGTTCATCAGAGTGATTTCCAATTATCCAGTCACTTTCCGGAAACAACGAGCTAGCTGATGGGGTGATGGTTTCAACCTAAAATACGAATATAAGGAATTATCAAGGAAATCATTTATAAGTTTGCTTTACCTTTAAAGTGGTGGATTTTGGATACCAATCCCATATATTCCTCTTTCTTACATCAATACCATAACCGGGGAAGCCTTCTTCATTGAGGATGTAAACCAAGAGACCATTTCCACAACCTAAATCCACAAAACTCGGTTTGGTTTCAGAATTTGTCTTCTCCCATAGAGATATCAGATAAGCTGCTATTGCAATGTCCTCATAAACATATTTTGAAGGATCTGTTTTTTCAGTCCAATTCTACAAGAACATTAAAATTTCATTTTCTTTTTAGACAAACATCAGATTTTACCTTAACAATTTTTTCTCCATATTTGGTTTTTAAATTATGGTATAAAGAAGTGTATTTTTCTATGGATACCAATGACAAAGACTGTTGAACTTCAAAATCAGAATCATAATTTGTAGCCCATTTCATCAGTTTAGGAAACAACTGATCACTTAACCATTCTGCACTAGCACTCTCAGCATTGTCAAAATCTTGAACACATATTCTAATATTGCCATCGGTTACACACTCAATATCATAGGGAAAATTTGGTGCTACAGTCTTTTTATCCAATTCTGTTACAGCAAAAAAAGTTGCAACTGTGTTCTTCTTATCCAAAATGGCTACTTCGATACAGCTTTCATAGTACTCCTGTCTTGGTAACAAAATTCTTACAGTCACATAAATGTCTTCGTCTGATTTGAAAAACTCTTCAATGGATGCTTCCTCCAAATTAACCTCTTTATCGTAAGTGTCTAAAATATTTTTGATAAAATCTTTTGTGATGGTCTCTTTTGAGATGTGTTCCAGTTTTCGCACTTGATATAAAATTGCTGAACGAGTGAATACTTCGCTAAGCCTCTTTATATTGTCATTATGGAAATGTACTTTGAGAAATAAAATATTTAGCACTCCCAGTAGTCTACGGTTTATCAAGTGAGGTCTGTTATGGTATAGTAGAACCGCATTCCAAAATTTTTCTATTAATACTTCACTGCTACTTGTCATTAATGGTATTTGGAACATGTTGGAGATGTGATTATTTACCCAGATACTGCAAAACATATTTGAAAATTTAATATGTAATATACTCACAGAAGTGTTTACAATACTAATTTGAAAAAAGATGAAGATTTTAATATTTTCTGTATCCAATTTATATAATTAAATTAGTAGGTACTTTAGCTCGCCCAATTTTTTTTAAGATTAAACACCAAGCTCTAGTGTTTTTATAATTTTGGTTTGTAAATGATATAAAGTAGTGGCACCTACAGTGCCTCAATGAGTGATACTTTCTCTGATTCCTTATTTAATTAAGCTTTTATATACTTCTGCTTCAATTTGCCTACACAAACTATTTCGTAAGTCATACTTGAGAATATGTTTTCAGGTCCAATAAAGCAGTTAAAAGTAAACTGCCCACCTTTGTTTAGTGCAGTGTAAGGCCTGTATGGCACAGCACAGAACTTTGTACAAAGTTTTGTTCAGAATATTGTTCAAAGTGTTTTTACAAAATTCTGTGCCATGTCATACAGCAAAATTTTGTACACAATTCTGTACATTCAGTTCTAAAATCTACAGAATTTTGTACAAAGTAGGCGTCCCATCGATGCGCAAACGAGCAATTTTAGTCTTTGGTCTTTAGTTTATTAACAATCACAGAGGGCAGAGAAGAATATGTTTACCTCGCCTGCCGACGCTGCACGCATTTTCTCTTATCACCCTCGCGGTCTGTATTGCTGCAGCCTGTTTGCTTTGTCGTGCGTTCATGTAAAATAAATAAAAGAGCTACAAACTTATGCATTAATCTACTATTATGAAATCTTTGATAGTATTCTACCTTATCTTTTTTTTTCCCATTCATTCATACTACCGTTCCCCCCGGAACCGCTTTCGCATTACTTCAGGGGGGTGCGGGCGTCCCTTACACACTAACCATTCATGCAGCATGCACCCTAAACTTAACTAACTGAAATGCGGTCGCCCCAGCGGGGATTCGAAACCACGCCGGAACAAGCGCAATTCAGTGTGACCTCGAGTGGCAACGCGTTTCTGCGCTAGACCACCGAGATCCCATTCTACCTTATCTACAGTAACATGATTATTTTGACAGTTTTCTCACAGATGTCACCGTAATGTGCACCTATTTGCGCATGCTCACAGGCAGAATTTTGTACAAAATGTCATACAGGTCTAATGTAATGTATTGTAATTTACTGTTGTGTAGTGTGATGTAATTTAGTGTAGTGTATAGTAATGTAGTGTAGTGTAATATAGTGTAGTGTAAGGTAAATACCAAAGAAAATATATTGATGCTATTATACCAGGTATGTAAATATGAAACCAGAA
The DNA here is from genome assembly GCA_014611495.1 of Limonius californicus. Taxonomy (NCBI): domain Eukaryota; kingdom Metazoa; phylum Arthropoda; class Insecta; order Coleoptera; family Elateridae; genus Limonius; species Limonius californicus. The sequence goes on along the minus strand of JABXWE010000496.1, from coordinate 28,572 downwards.
TTTGCCCATAGATGGACCTAGCTGTCAATGTAGTTACCGTCAAACCGCGTCATTGGCGCCACTTTCTTGTTTTGACATCTGACAAAGATTTTCACCTCACAAAAACGCAAGTTTCATACAACCGCATAGTTTTTAATAGCGTTGAACATGTCGAATTTTGTGCCAGGAAACTACGATTTGCGGACAGCATTAATTTTCTGTTACCATTTGAAGAAAACTGCTGCAGAATCGCATGGAATGCTTGTAGAAGCTTACGGTGTGTAAAGCTCTTGGTAAATCACGCTGCTTTGAGTGGCTTAAAAAATTCAAAAGTGGCGATTTTGACGTGAGAAACGAAGAACGTGGGAGACCAGAAAAAGTTTGAAGACAGCGAATTGCAAGCACTGTTGGGTGTGGATGATGCTCAAACGCAACAACTCGCGGATCAATTAAATGTGACACGAGAAGCCATCTCCATCTGTTTGAAAGCCATGGGAAAGATCCAGAAGATGGGAAAATGGGTTCCACATGAACTGAATGAAAGACAGCAGGAAAACCGAAAAACCACTTGCGAAATGCTGCTCGCCAGGTACAAAAGAAAGTCATTTCTCCATCGAATTGTGACTGGCGATGGAAATCGACATCGACTGCAAGGCCAAATCGCTATGGACGGACGACAAAGCTCTGTGTCTAGTGGGATCAGAAGGGTGTAATCTATTATGAGCTGCTAAAACCTGGCGAAACCGAATACTGAACGCTACCGGCAACAAATGATCGATTTAAATCAAGCTTTGCGTGAAAAACGACCAGAATATCAAAAAAGGCAACACAAAGTGATTTTGTTTGATGATAATGCACCATTCCACGCAGCCAAACAGGTCAAGGAAACGATTGAGGCGTTTAGTTGGGAAATACTTTCGCATGCGGCTTACTCACAAGCCTTGGCTCCATCCGATTACTACTTATTTGCATCGATAGGACACGCACTTGCTGAGCAGTGCTTCACTTCTTACGAAAATGGGTCGATGATTGGTTTGCCTCAAAAGAGTAACAGTTCGTGGCGTGGCATCCACAAATTGTCAGAAAGATGGGAAAAATGTATAGCTAGCGATGGGCAATACTTCGAATAAAATATTTTGTTTCATTTAATGCATAATACTTACAGCAGAGTTTCTATTTCTAATTTGAAAGAAGATGCCAACTTTCATATTTTAAATCTAATTTATATAATTATATCAGTACTCCATCCCCGACCTATTAGCAGCTTCAATAATTAAAAACCAATAACGAATAATATTTATTACGAATTTTGGATGGTGAATGCTATCATGTATTGGCACCTATACTCTACAGTACCTCATTAAGTACAATTTCTCTAATTCCATATTTATCAAGCTTTTATATACTTCTGCTTCAATTTGGCTTTACATTAACTATTCCACAACTTGATAATATGTATTCCGGGCTAACAAACCAGTTACAATTAATATCCCACCTTTGTATAGGGCAGTGTGTACTGTAGTGTAGTTTGCAGTGTTGTGTAGAGTAACGTAATGTAGTGTAGTGTTGTGTAGTGCAGTGTAATGTAGTGTAGTGTAGTGTAGTGTGAATACCCTTGCATTATTAAACTTGAACTTATGACTAACAATGTTTTTATTACACTGTTATATTCATAGATTGATTTAGGGCAAAAAAATGTTACTGTAAATCTATTTTAAAAGGCGATTAAATTGCTATAATCAGTAATTTTTATTAATGTATTTTTAGGTTAGAGCAGCGGGAAATGTCAGTTATAGAATATTTGAATGTCCAACACTGTCAGATACTGAATTTGTATTGTGTAATTTACTTGTCTTAGTTTAAATTTTAAAGGAGTAGGCGTTAAAAAGTAATGCTTCCATTAAAGAACTGTTAGAATCAAGAAAACTTTGTGTTTTTTTTTTATTCGCACTGTGCTAGTAGAAGAGGTTAACCATATAATATACAAGTACAAATCAATGGAATTTGATAGCATTGTTTTTAAATGCTTTAAGTTTCCGGCAATGTTCTGTTTGTTACTATTATACGTTTAATTGAATTTGCAATACAAAGATACACAATTTTTCTGCAACTAAAAATCTGCTTATTTGCACTGTAGGATTTCCTAATTTTTTATTCACAAACGAAAATTCTCAAAATACCTTAAATTGAAGGAGTGAACATTTAGGAATGAAAAGGGAAACCTACAATTTACAGTACAATATTTACATGTTTACCTTGTTCTCTATATAGATTCACAGAATCGACAAATCATTACTGATTAGATCTTAGCTTAATTTCGACTATTACATTTCCAAGTTTTCATGTAAGGCACACAAAATGGCAACTGTAACCCACAACATAATCTAAAAATGGCTAATTAGTGACATAATACACTTGAGTAAAAGATAGACTTTACAATTAAAGTGAAATAGTGGTACTTCTACTGCTAAAATGTGAATTAAAAAACCTGGTTCTCACCCCCAACAGTCACCATTTTTAACAGGGATGTTACAACACTTTCTTTTTGACATACAGTTAAATTTGTTAGTATTGCAGTACTGATTTACTTGATTATGTTTGGCAAACACATTTGGTTATAATATGTATCAGTTACTGGATTACACAGCTGTCACCTACTGGTACATATCATATTTATCCAAGTCAGGTATTGGTCGGTGCAGATTTTTAAAATACACGAAAGCAAAGGAACATGTACAGAAAGAATCAAAGAACACGTATATGTATAGATTTTGACAAAACGGTAAAATATCTTATGTTATAAAACAAAAAGGAATTTTTTCTTTCTTAGAGCATCACTTATTGGTGCCACTACGTTATTCTTATATCCAGTAACATTTTATTTTTCGTAAAATATATTTACTTTTTATTTATTTCTGTTTAGTAATTTAATTACTTTTTATTTAAATACCTAGTAAGAACAACCTATTTAAGATGAGTTAAGAGGGTAACCGGGTTGGATAAAAGATTTCATTTTAAATAAAGTAAAATAGCGGTTTTAAACTTAAACTTAAATTTTTGAAAGCTTAAATTTTTGTTTAAAACGTTTTTTTTGCAGTTAGATTAATTAATTGAAACAAGTATTATGTATAATATTTAATTATTTAAACCGTATATTTATATTTTCCACCTGATGGATAGAAGTGTCCCAATTGCATTGTGCTAATGCATTAAGGGACTACTAAAGTGACTCAAAATAGCCTAAAATTAGCGTTTTCTATTGTCACCGATGTACTCATTTGTGGTTTTTAATAGCTACGAGACAACATACTCCATATTGAAATAGAGCGAATAAGTTATTAAATAAATCAGAACAACTTCTGATAAAAAAACTGCCAAAAGTAGTGCAAAAATACAGGAAAAATCGATCTACTTTTACGGCATATGTGGAATTAGTTTAGTGAAATTTTTTATCTAATTACTAACTACCACCCTTTCAGAATATAATGTACACAATCTCAATCGCAAAATTTATTTGATTTTCTCACAATCAGACAAATTCCAAGACTGTAATACCAATCAGTTTTGTGATGTACTTACTATAGCCCTTTACTTTAGCTGTAGTTCACTTTCTAGCGTTAAGGTAGACGGCCTAACACCCACGATGGACAGGGATATGAATATAATTGTTTGTTGCTGTAAAAAGTTAACTTTTGATTCTAGATTGCCAGGTCACATTAGGATCCCCTTAAAATATGTTTCCCTTAAAGTACAGGCTCAAACATTATGTGCCTGTATTAATTACTTTAATGCAGCATAGAATGATGAACTAAAACATCAATACTGACTTTAAAACTAGGAAATAATATACTATAGTTTTATAAGATGGCTCAAAGCTGCAGCTGCTTTATTTTTAATTTACCCTCCTAATAAACATTAGATATTATTAAATGAGAGTCTGATGATAACAAATATCTTTTTAGCACTGACTAGTAGTTTTGTCACTTTAATTTCATTTTTGTATTAGTTTTTAGTTTACCTACTTTGAAGCAACCTTATAGATAGAAGCATACGAAGGTCACTTAATGCTATTTTCAAGTTTATTTAAGATTTAATTACGAACTATTAAACCACTTCTTTTGTAGGAACTGAGAAAGCATCAAAATTTGAGTATATATTTAAGATTCTAAACAAAATTGTTCAATCATAATATTTCTGGTAGGTGTAATATAAATGATATTTTGTATTGGTTTCATATTGTACATAAAAAACAAGTGGAAATCACACAATTTAATTGTCTAAATCAAACACATTCTTAAAAATGTTTGCGTTAAAGATCTGTTTGAAAGATAACAAGCCTATGGTTGAATATTTGCAGGGATGCAATGTTCTTAGACATCACTATTTGATAACGAACACTACTATTATATTTATATTCTAAACAAACACCTTGTTAATAAGTGAAAGAACATTTTTTTATTGTAACTACTTCATACCGACCTTCTTTAATATCCAATTAGCATCCTCATATGCACGGTTTATTATTTGTTCTATTCGTTCGGGGTCGCTTTCCTTGACGTGTTGCTTAAAGCTCTGCAAATATAAATTATATAGGTCTTTTTGAGGTGATATACATTAGATCAATTTGTAATGAAAATATTTCAAAAATTGTATATACGACATTGCCTAGTTTCTGATATTCCCATTTTATGTACTTTACGTAACCTCACATTTTAAAATATGATGGCTTAAGATTGTGTAACCATTTTTTTTTTGTTTATAATATGGTTTGTATGATACAAAGAACAACATTTAATTAATATCTAAAGATAGGTTTATTTACCTGCCTCACTGAATGAATGTAATATTTTCTAGGGCCAGTGTCAGGTAGCTTTTGGCATTGTCTAATTAGGTACTTATACAAGGCTTTCGGTGATTTACTTCTTATTTGTGTACAATAATTAGCTGTAAGCATGGAATATAATTTAAATTTCCACATTCCACTACACAACATTAACTTCTTTTCAGGTTATGGTAAATGCGCAGGCGCCTTATAGCCTATGGACAACAATTTCTACAGTTCGATTGAGTATAATCGAAAAAAATTTCGCTAGAAAATTGTTCATCGAGCTATAATTAAATTATTACAGTGGCTGTTTACTTTACAACACAAACTATTTACTTCTGGATATACTTTTCTACTGTCTTTTGCACCGTGTAAAAGTTGTCATTTGAATTGCTTGATAAACCTGGGTGATTTCTACCTCTCCAAAATTTTTAATAAATTAAACGCCCGTGCTGTCTGTTGGAATTTTTGCTTCCCATCTGAATAAAGAACTGTATTATAGATATAAAAGAATGAACAATACTGAACAAACGCTAAACTGAATAACTGAGAATGTTTATAAACGTTATTGATGCAAGTAGTATATAATAATATAATTTTTGAAAATGCTTATTATTTTATGATAGGTATAACATGATGTACGTAAAGGTGGATCCGCATTTGACGCGTACGCGTAAAGCGCACCCAGCGTTTGTGCGCGTGCTTTAAAAAGACAATCCGCATTTGCAGCGTTTTCCGGTGCGTTTGTTGACGTTTCTAACCTAAAATATTTATTCCGTTAATAATGAACGTGGAATTAATTACATATTTACAACAGATACGACAAAGAAAGCTGTGCCTGTTATATCTGTATCGTAGATACAGGAAAAGTAAGAACTCTTTTGGTAGGAAGGGCGTTCGGTCAATTTTTTCAGAAAATAATAGACTGAAACACGGATTTTATAATAATCTATTCTTAACAATTAAATCCACAGACAAAGAAAAGTTTTTTAATTTTGTACGAATGAGCCCAGAACAGTATGACAGATTACATGATCTGATAAAAGAAACTATAATGAAAACAAACTATCGTCGAAAGCCTATTCCCTCCTCTTTAAAATTATCTTTAACACTGAGGTATGTATGCCGAATACAATATTTAAACCGTTTTTATGGTTACATTTAATAATTTTGGTTATATTGTAGGTATCTGGCAAGTGGAGATAGTATGGTGTCATTAAGTTATGCTTATCGTATTGGGACAACAACGGTTTCAGAAATTATTTTTGAACAAAACTGAACAGAACCAACGGCTGCCCTGGGTTGCGCGCAAATTTGTACGCCAAAGTTGAAATTAAACCAACTCGAGGCGTACTGACCTTGAAACGCGTCGTTTCAAAAATTCAGCCATCCTATTGGTTCTCGTAAAAACGCGAGACGCGTACGCGTCAATTGCGGATCCGGCTTAAGTTCTAGTAGTGTGTGCGCAAAATTTTTAACATAGCAAAGTTAACATCGATTCATACGTCGACTCAAAAATTCGATGTTTTAAAATTATCGGAATAGAAAATGGATATTTTGACACATCAATGCTTTTCTTTAAAAATTGCAATCTATTAAAAATGCTTTATTATTTGGTGATATTTTTGAAAAATAACGACACAATAGTAAAGAATAAAAACATATTCAATTAAAATGGTGCCGATTGAGAGCTTTATATAATATGTATACATATAAAAATACATACAAGTAGTATAAAAACCTTGCTGGTTGGTTGCGTGGTGAGTTTTTTTAGTAAAAAATGTCTAATGAAAGAAGTCATTCTAAGTAATTACCTAAATATCAAGTGGCCTCTAACAAAACAAAACAAAATATTTAAAAATCAAAATACAAAATTTATTTCTTATCATAAATGCTCGAAATATATCCCTTGACTTTGAATATAGACCTCACACCAACGAATCAGCAAATCGTACACGCGAAACATTACATTGTTGTTTCGAATTTCATTTGAGTCATTGATTGATTCTATAATTGTCCATAAATAAACAGTTAAACGCTATACCAGCTGCTTCGGGGACACCAAAGATAAAAATTCATATTATTTAAGTCTGGAGATCTTGGAGGGCTTACGATGGACCTTCCACATCCACTCCATCTATCAGGATACTGAAGATGTAATCATGCAGTCACTTGCATTTCATAATGGAGCAGAGTACCACCACCCTGATATAACATGCCTTGGTGAATATTCTCTAAATATTTTTAAAAAACACCCGCTCATTGCTCTGCACTTAAATAATTGTTTAAAATTTCGATTTTAAGTGCTGTAAGTGATCGTTTTTTTTTTATTTGATTCCTCTTTATTTACAATCTGCCAATCAATACAGGCATTCAGTAACTTCCATGACATTGCTAATGTCTTGTGGGTAATTGCCTAATTAGCAATTTCCCTTTATAACCTAAAATAGTTAGGCTTTTGATTACTATATACCTATTGAACATAATTGTAACTATAGCTAAAGTTAACAATAATTAAAAGGCTTGATTAAACATTTAGTGATTGAAATATTTAGGCAAATATATTTGGTAAATCCAAGGGTTTGAACCTTTTGAGTCGTCGCACTACACGAACATTTAGTAGGTCACTGCCATAGGTTAGATCAGATATTGTATGCCTATTGTATGCCTAAATTATTTGGATGTACACTGAGCCGCGCACGATAATTACCACTCAACTTCATGACCATTTCGCTAACCGAACTTATTCCAAGATCGCGACTTATAATATCATTTGGAACATACCAAGGGGCATTCACTATTTGACGTAGCACTTTAGATTGAAATCTTCGGATTATATTTATGGAAGAATTTGCTGCTGTAGCCCATAACTGCAAGCCGTAAGTCCAGATTGGTCGTAAGATTGCTTTGTAAAGTAGTAATTTGTTAGCTGTTGATAGCTGTGAATTTCTGCCTAGCAACCAATACATTTTCCTGTATTTAAGTCCTAATTGCTTACGTTTGGCCCAAATATGCTGTTTCCAAGTGAGACGTCTGTCCAGGTGCATCCCTAAGTACTTAACTGAGTCTTGTTGAGGAAGTTGTTGACCATTGAGGAGAACTGGCGGGCAGGTTTCTCTTCTCAGCGTAAATGTTATATGTGCTGATTTGGTTTCATTGACTCGCCATTTTCTTGACCATACTTCTAATTTGTTAAGATGAATTTGTAATTGCTGGGATGCTATGATGGGGTCTTGATGGGATGACAAAATAGCTGTGTGTGTCATCAGCATATGTAGCAATGGTTGTTACTCTGGTCTACTATACTATTAAGAACACAAATGTAACACACGACTAAAAAAACAGTGAACAGAAAAGATCTTAACAAGACATTAAAGATTATTCAGTCAAATACACAAACTCGACTTGACACTAATACGGTTAAACAATTACAACTGGATTCGATTTTTTTGTTTTTTAACATCAAACATTACCGGTTGCTCTAAGCATCAATAATAGACGGCTATTAGCCATGAAATACAAACATATGTGCTTTATATTACAATATACGTATTCATTTTTGTGTAGTTCATATATGTATATACATATATACGCGCACCTATTTTTATTATTTATTGCATATGACGGAGAACGTCATGCACGGCTTTTGTAAATCTGGGCTGTCTAATTCTCGAGCGTTCCTGCTGCTTCTGGCCGTTGTCTGGTAGGCGGCAAGATGCTTAGATCAATCTTCTGTATACAGTTCAAAGTATTCTGCTCCGCCACCGCCAAAAGAGTACTACCTGCAACGCTTTTTCGGCGGCAGGGGGCGCAGCTCTAGCCTAGAGAGTCCTTCTTGCTGAGAAGCATTGTATATTTAGGTGGTGGCTTAATTGTTTAAAAACCTTAAACTGTCAGAAGGTTATATAAACATTTTTGTCGACATATTTCATGGGATTCCCGCTACCTCCGACTAGCTGTACGATGAACCCCACATTGGGGTGCAACATGGGCACCGGGAATGGGGGCATAAGGGGGCGCTTGCCTCCCCCCTCCCTCCTGGATCGACAATGAGAAATGATCGACTTGACGGACGTGCATGTTAAATTTGCATTATAATATTACTGATGAAAATGAATGGAATTTTTAATTAAATTGTAAAATTTCTCACTTATTGTTTACATTTTCTCTGTTATTATAAATATAAAGGTATATAAATTAGTAACAGCTATTTTTGTTCAGTTTATGATTTTAATAACCTATGAGTAACTTCAGAAATGACTTGTATTTCAACATATAGCAATAAATCGACACGTTCAAAGTTTCTGCTTTTGTTTAAGAAATTTACACAAATGTTGATCGTCATATATCTGGAGAACAGATAGTAGTCCCGGTGACCAGAGACGTATTTAAGGGGGATAGATAATGGGACTCCGACCCCCTTATTACGCCTAAAATGTATACACGTAGTTTTCCGTTATTCAGTTTTCTAAAACAGATAACCTACAAAAGACGTTTAAAATATATTGTATGCTTACTAAAGCAAAACATTTTGTACGTACAAAATCCAAATTTTTCACAAATTTGTTAATAGGTATAAATTCTCAGATACGTTTTACGGCGCTCCAATAGGCCACCCTCCTTTTCTAGGCTATTCTTTGCTCGCTTCGCCCGCATCTGCCTCCCCCCCCCCTACAAATATTTCTGGAGGCTCCCCTGGGGCGCATACTTATGTTTGCACGAAGGACCTCATTAGGCTTGGAACGGCCCTGTCCATGACATCGACCTATCAAAAAATTGTCATCAAACCACATACATAACCTTAAAGCCTGTTTCAAAAACAAACATCATACTGATTTACGCACAGTCCTTGCTAGGTATTTTCCGTTTGCTGCGTTTTTAGAATTTGTTTTAATTGTAGGCGAAGTCGCAAAGTTATTCTAAATTGTATGTACACGCGAACACAGACATGGTTGTCAGTTTAAAACGGTAAACAAGTAAGCAAACAATCGTAGTGGTACTTGAAAAATAATAGTCTTTTGTTGTTAACCGTACCATAAATTGGAGAATATCTCCAATAATTTAATAAACTCTGTTTGCAGACTACTTGTCTATTATGAAATCAGCATTTTCATTGCGTACCTAAATCCGAATGTTAATAATAACGACAAATAAAGAGTATTACGAACGGCGTCTGTCTGTATGGTATAATAGTAAGAATTTCTACCTTACAGTCGATTTAATGTCTTATGCGTGTTATATCACCCTATTAAAGAATACAATATATTAAAGTAAATTGTAGTCTACGCAGTGTTCCACTTAAAATAGGAAAGGTGGCATCGTTTCCAGCGAAACCAGAAGCGAAAATTAATTCCTGTTTTGTCTTTTAATGCACATTTAGATGCTCTTAAATCGTCTAAAGTTCCATCTGTTTCAGTTAATAGAGGAATTGGGAATGGTTGTGCTGTCATTAGCACCTGCTATATAATTGACAGTATACAGTTTCTGATACATAAAAAGTATAGTGGAAACATACGTCCTGATTATTTAAAGATTGATTTACATCCTCGCCAGTATAAACAACTTGGTTTTATAACGTCCACAGTATCGCGGGTGTACTGTATTGTGAAATAGTGCTGTTATTTTGTTTTGATTATTTAAGAGAGCATGTTTCGATTGTAAGACGAACACTACTGAAGTCTTCAATATTACACTATACAGACTAGCACTTCTAATAATAGCAATAAACGAAAATAGTACGGGAAATATGGCGTCAGTCCATAGGGAGCAATCATAACCATTTGAAATAAGAAATATGAGATCAATTACGGCGAATTGGAAGTGAAAATTAATCTTTGTTTATGTATGCCCTTAGTGCATGTTACTTAAAATTAATTGGACTACACTAACTAACTTAACCTAACCTAATAATAAATACAAACAAAATTAATCTTAAGCACGTTGACACCGGTGTAAAATAATGTAATACACATTTGAAGACTCTATAGATTCACATCAAACGATGTTGAACGCCTACGTAAGAGTATACGCCTGCCAGCTTATCGATATGCAACCCAACCTACACACAAGCGGATTCCTAGATATCTAAGATAATACTATACATATGGAAAATTGTAGATATCTAATTTTAGATTACTGTATTACAATTATTTTATTCTTAGGTGTTTTTATGTTACAGTTTATTTTGTATTGTAACTTTCAATTTTCGAAACATCTTTCCGACACTCCCAAACACCCTATTTTTCGTTGTTTGAACTGTTTCGATATCCAATTTAGACATCTTACGAATTTTTGTTTGTAGTCTACGATTTTTCATAATTATTGTTTTATATTAGATTAAGGGAAAAGTAGCTGACATGTAGATGATAGTGATTACAGTTGTTGTAATTGTTTGGTTTGCACCCCTCTTTTTAGAGTAGTATGAATTACCTACCTGTTCAAATGATTACGAGTGTACTATATTACAATTTTAGTATCTTCATAAACGAATGTATTAAGCTTGATTTTGCTTTCTGTTTTCTTAAGATAATGTCAGTTACAATGCAGCAGCGTAATATGCCAGCAAATAATTTGCACAACAGCTAATAACTGCGGTCCGCAATGTGGTAATGGGTAAATCGAAACAGTTTCAACTAGGATCGCATTTGAACACCAACAGAATTGAAGTATGGGTTTTGTTTGAAGGAGGACATCTGTTGTGTAAGTGTAACTACTCAAATATCAATTATGAGTTTTGCTAAAAAATATGTAAAGATAAAATGTTTAGCAATTTCCTCGATTATCAAAGTAATGTGATTTCCATAGTTAACCCAGGAAGTTCAAGCGCCAACCCTGCATACATAAGCTCTGCGGTTTCCTCAATAAACTGAACCCGAAGTGTAAATCACCAATTATGAGCAAAACTGTTCGTGACGTTGGATTTACTTCCAATCGATGACGTAAACCCTGCTTATCCGCAAAGTACACTTTCAGCCCAGCATCGCATTTTCGGGAAAATTCTTCAGCCTACCTGAGACTTCTGGACTAAAATTTTATAAGCCGTCATATCCGAATCTCGGGAAGAACAGGAGAGTCGTAATTCCTCGACTAATTCATTTTAAATGACGCTGTCCATACTTTAGCGTAATAAGCTTTTATGCCCTTAAACGAAAATCGAACCGCGTTTCATCGCGTGCGGATGTCTAATGAAGGTATCCTTGTACTTGAAGTGCATTGTTTCCAGACGTCTAACAGCTAGCACGGCTTTCAAGCTCTGATCAAAATTTGTGACAACATTTTCGAATAAAATATGTACAATTGGGTCGCATTCTATATTCCTAAGCTAGATTTGCTACGATTTTATAGTTGTGGTTCTATAAGCATTCCGACGCTTAAATATAATATCAGCTACACACGAAAAGCATTTGCAGGTTGCTGCAATTGTTCAAGTCATAAATTTACGAAATCGATTCCTGTTGGATGGACGCTTCAATCAAGAAACTAAAGCTTTCCATTTCCATTTTTCCCCAGTGGAATAAATTAAAATGGGTAAAATACCCGATACAACTATACTGTGTTAAGAAATTGGATTCGCCGGTAATGGCTAGAATTATATACCCACAATTTTTCGAAAGTCCTAAGCGTGAAATTTGGTTGCGTGACAAAACCCAAAAGTATCCATTATCTTCAAGTTTCAAGATTTTATCCGTTCCATAAGTTAGAAATTCGATTACCCCAAAAGTAGGTGGTAAATATTTGCAGACTCTGATATAACAAAACCTTGGGAATTTTCACATTATTGAAAACTTCAGTAAGTAACATTCTCAAGAATAATATTCCGACATATAACGTACTGAAAATTAATGATTGAAAATAATTATTTGTCCGGTATATCGACCAATTCTCGCTATAGGAATTGAAACCTGCAGCACCAAGATAACGCACTGAACATTGTTAGACTACCACATTCTGCAAACTAAAATGTCTTTAAAGTATTTTATGGATACTGTATATTGTTTTAAAGAAATCATGCTTTCTCCCGAAATTATATTAGTTAATAGATAAGTTTAATTTTTCTGATTGTGTGTTTGACTACATTTAATAAAAAGCTAAAATGTAGACATTGATAGTGCGTACAACTGCAGTTGGTTAACTAAAAAATGAGATTATGATATTAATCTCTGCATATTCACACCATATATTCAACTTTTAATTTGTCATGACATCACATGTTATCAGAAGATCAGAATCTGCATTTACATTGCTTTTTTTACTAATTAATACTTAAAGCATACGTAACTTCCGTACAATACAGTACAATCACGGTAATGCGAACAGTGATTTACATAAACGACGACACAAATTTTACCATTGATCTTCGAATAACGTCAACAGTCATACTTTTATTGGTGTCGTTAACGTAAACAATATATGTATAGCCGAATGTCGAGCTTGCCTAGTATGATTTTCTAATGGATTATATATACTTGTATCAGGTGACAATGAAAGCAAAACTCTCGTAATCTCGTCTCCACTATCTTTGATTAATTTTCACAAACAAAATGTACTTGTATATTAACAACTTAGAAAGGTAACTGAATGCAACATACCAGTTTGGGTAGCTTTCGTAATCTATAACAAAACCTTTGACACGGTAGAAATGTGGGCGGTGCTGCAGGCAATTAAAAACGCCAAAATAGATTATAGATACGCAAAGCTATGCAAAGAAATATATAAAATGCAACACTACAAGTACAGTTCCATGAAAACACCGACAAAATTAAAATACAAAGAGGAGTGGGGCAAGGCGATATATAACACCCAAATTATTTACACGAGTATTAGACGATGCCTTTAAACGTATAGACTGGAGAGATAGGGGGTTAAACATTGCAAGGGAACCCTTACACCACCTAAGACGTGCCGATGATATTGTGATCATAGCAAACACAAAAGAAAAACTGAGAAGTATGCTGATAGATGTACACACAGCATCAACAGTCGTCGGCCTAGAAATAAACTTTAATAAGACAAAGTATATGGCTAATATAAAAAACCTGGAGGAAGAAACTGAAGCTGAGGAAATAATGATAGAAAATGACCAAATAGAAAGAGTATCAAAGTATGTGCACCTTGGGCAAACAATAATAATTGGGAAAGATAATCAAAAACTACAAATAGACAAAAGGTTGGGCAGCGTATGGAAAATTAAAAGACATGATGAATATGGAAATACCCATCTCCCTCAAGTCGGAATTATATAATCAATGTATACTGCCAGCTGTAACGTATGGAGCAGAGACCTGGATCCTTACAAAAGAATTACGAAACAAACTAGAAGTCCACCAGAGGACAGAAGAGAAGAAAATAATAGGAATCACACTGAGAGACCATAAGACTAACAAATGGATAAGACAAAAAACAAAAGTAGAAGACGTCATTAGAAGGTGAGCGTCACTGAAGTGGAAATGGGCAGGACATGTGGCCAGAGGAGTAAACAAATGGAGTGGAAAGACAGTTAATTGGAGGCCATGGGGAGGAAAACGAGAAGTAGGAAGACCCCAGATGAGATGGAGTGGCGATATAAAGAAAACGCAGGAGTCAGGACCAAACTGGTACGACGTTGTACAAAGCCGAGAAACTTGGAAAAACACGAGGGAGGCCTATATCCAGAGGATAGAAAATGGCTAAAATAAAGAAGAAGAATATTAGCTGATTTAATTAATATGTAAAAACGGTGTGATCCTGATCTCGTTAACACCGGGTATAAAATTAAAGGTGTTCTATCTAAACGTATCATTCAGTTTCCTACTGTTACTATTAAACTAGCTATTTTTACACAATTATGTTTTTTAGTACTGTTACTTCGGCAATCCTATTTCTTCACACGAATATGTACTTACAATTAAACGAATAACAACTTGCTACTTCATCACAGAGTAACACAATAAACGCGATGGCCAAATTGAAACTTCTAAGATACCAAGCCAGGATGTACAGGATGCAATATTATTAACTTTGTTAGTCATAGTTACTACTTCTGGGCATTTCTTAATTTTTATTATTAATATTATTATTTTATATATAATTTTTCTAACAATTTTAATAAATGCTCTTTTCGAACAGAAACATGTTCTCTATAATTTATCAAATTAGTATACCGAATACATAGCTTTTTTACAGCTACTAACTACTTTGGTTTTTTAAATACAGTACTCGCCGCTTAACGTGGTCACATTGAGAATCGAGGTTTTTGATAACAATAATCGATTGATCATCATAAACGATGCAACCATCCTCCTGTTGCAACAAAATGTGCTATTCCTATTTTTACTCGCAAATTCATTAACGAACCGGAATTTTAATACAGATTCCTCTTGATCGCCTTTCCCAGTGCTATTTCTTTTAGTGGTTAAATTGTCTTTATTTTTAATTTTACAGAGAACTGGTGGCGAAGTGTTTAATTGTGCAGCTGAATTCCGCTGGCTTAGTTTCGGCAACTTGTCGTATTGTTCTAAAATGTTAATTTTTTTCTTTTAAACTAAGATCACGTCCCTTTTTTACATCAGCCGTTGTAAAGGGTTAGGATATAACTTAGGTAGCTGCTGCCAACCAGCCTGCAGGCTGTTAACTTACGAGAGAGATAGGCCGGGTACGTCATGAGCATGAAAATATACACAAAATGTACATGCAAACAAGATTATTGCACGTGTATAAATAAAATTTAAAAAAAATTGATAACATAAACCGAAGCCATGATAAACGATGTTTCTTCCATGTAGTCGTATACGTCCGGCCCGTTCTTCGCGAAAGTGATAAGAACATTCAAATGATAATATTATCCGTTATTCCAATATACACTGTCTTTACAAACAAGTAACTCGGATTTTGCAATTGTTTTAATCTAAATGCTTGTTTGCACATGATAATTCTGATGTTAAAGGGTTGCTAAGGAACCTAACATATACGAAAAATAGAATTGGAATTGAGGACAGAATTCTTTGAAGTCTAAAACGAACCATGCAGTGAAAATTTGAAATTGTTTTATGAAGCGTATTTTCCTTATAACTATTATATGGATAATTACAAGTTTTTCAAGTCTAATTATGTTTGTGCTGATGGCTACCTGTCTATAGCACACAACTTTCGATAGCGAAGTCCTTCCTCTGTAGATTTTCTGTTGAATATCAAAGGAAATCTATTTTGACCACTCAAAAAGGTTCCTCTTTCATGAAACATGTTGACTGTGGGAAAATTTTACATTAACCCTTTAACTCGGACACTTTGAAAACATTTGTGTATTTTACCTCACAAATATTGTTTTTACCGTCAATATTTAAATTGGCCGAGTTGTATAGCACTGAGAAAATATTTTAACAGGATACTGGATACAGACATAATTATTTAGTTGAAACTGTTGGTACAACGAAAACGAGACTTAAAGGGCGATAGAATGGAGTGTTGTGAAATAGAGCGACGTAATTTGGTCTAAGTGTGGAAGTAAGAATCGGAGAAATGTTAAGTCAGCGCTATTCCTAATGATCGGAGATCCGAGCGCCAGAGTCGATAATGAGTCGAACGGATGACGGTAACCGATAGCAGCGGCCGGCGGGTTGCTAGAAATTGCCACCTTCGTCCTTCCTGTCAAAAACACAGTTGCCGAAATCATAATTATGGCCAGTAATATTTGGACAGCTGTCAATACGGCGTATCTCTTTCGTGGTGATACAAACTGAGTGGGTTACTTTTGCTGGCCAAGGTTTGAACTGTCCAAGAGTTGGTACATCGAACGGTAACGGGTCAACCTCATTAATACACAATGAATATGAGGTTCTTTGTAATGCGATTATAATTTCACTAAACGTTTAAGTATAATACTCGAGTTTTATATCGAATTTCACAATCACGATAACAATTCGGTCCAATGATGTTGCGGCACCCGACATGGTAATACGAAATGTTATTACGCGGCGAGTTGGAAACTTTGAATTAGAGGACAACGACGAAAGGCACGCAGGTGGATAGGTCAAATCCAACTTTTGTCACCCCCGAGTTGGAAAGTTCTCGAAGTCGAGTAAAATATATCCGACACTTTTTGTTAAATGTTGTTCGGTTACGTATGATGATACCCAATAACGGTGGCAGTGCTAAATTGCGGGTCGTTTTGAATTAAGTCGGTTACGGTGGTCTTAGATCTAGCAACCTCAAACTTCGAATAACGTTTTCCTTCCCTCTACCTCTGGCGAAGTATGCGGGAAATTCCATTCCAATACAGCTAGTTACAAATATTCTGTGGCTCGCGGGGGTTTGTATAGGTATGTGCTGAAGTATGTTGAAGGGATCGAATCAAAACATGCCACTTAATAACTTCTTACCACCCTTATTACTTACCAATTAAAATTATTTGTACGCACATACATATAATATAATAAAAGCCATTGATAAAATAAGGTAGTCGTCCCCGATGTTTGGGAATAGTCACCTAAATAATACTTATATCCTGGATTGATTTTGCTCCGAATTTATTAAAGCAATTAAAGCAAATTCATATGAGTTATATAACAAAGTGAGCTTGTGCTGTATTTTGCTTAGGTTACGCTCAGATACACAAATCACGATGTTGGTTAATGATGTGTTAAAGTTACCATTCTTATATTATTGCATGTATAGATTCCGCAGGTGTACTAGCTTACTACTTCAATGTATCGTATTCGTTCAATTTCATTGTACTAGGTTTTCCGATTTAACTCATATCCGAAAGCATAACACGTAAATACGAAAACGCTGTACTACGAGGGCAGCCTTTTAAGTTTTTATTGCTTTTCAAAACATTCGCTTTTAAGATTTATACACTTTTGCATGCGTTCAAACCAATTCTCTAAACATTTTTTCCACTCTGAAGTTGGTATCTCTCAAAACATGGTTTGTGAAGGCTTCAAAATCTTCTTGAGGTGATGAAAATCGCTGTCCATGCATTTTTTGTTTGACATTCGAAAACACAAAGAAGTCTTTAGGCGATAAATCAGGTGAATACGGGCAATGAGACATTAATTCGATGTTTTTCTCCTTCAAATAATCAAGTTATTAACTTAAACATTTAAAAACCATAGAAGAAGGAATTTCTAATTTTGGAACCATACTATATTGTATAACACTCATTAATATAGTACACAAGTGATAATGTCAATATTACAATTTACTTTCGGCTTAAACCGCGTCGTCATTTGGGAACTGCACCCAGCATTATCAGGTAAGTACCGACCTGTAGCTTGTCTGCCTTTACAAGCATTTGCTCTAGAAGTTTGAGCAATATTTGTTGGTAGGCCATGCCTGCTTAAACAGGGCCGTGTGCTTATATTATTCAAACCTTGGGGCGGAGAAGGATTTGATCTTGATATATTTGGTTTGCCAGGACAACAAACACTGTTCAGTGTTCTATTCACTCTGAAGATGCAAGCTGCAATGTCTTGCGAAACGTTAGTTTGTATGGGTTTACAAACAGCTAACAGGCATAAGCCGATTAATTATTATTGTCGTGGCAAACAAAATACATCAAGATAGAATCCTTATCCGCCCCAAGGTTTGAGTAATATAAGCACACGGCCCTGTTTAGGCAGGCAGGGCCTACGAACAAATATTGCTCAAACTTCTAGAGTAAATGCTTGTAAAATGTAAAGGCAGACAAGCTACGGTCGGCTTACCTGATAATGCTGGGTGTAGTTCCCAAATGACGAAGTGGTCTAAGCCGAAAGTAAATTGTAATATAGACAGTTCGAAAAACCGCGAAAGCATCAAAGAATATATCACACGTGATAATGTAAACAGAATGACGTCAAGGTTGTTCATACTATGGCAACTGCTTACACTATTCTGTATGCCAATCTATGCAATAATAATCAGGGTTTAAACGGCAAGCACGTATGTATTGAAGAACGCTTTTGTTCACGTCTCAACAAAACCTACAATGCCAATAAATACGTTTTATATACCGAATGACAACGATATCAGATAGTTATTCTTCCCGTGGCAATTCTTATTTAACCTTATTACGAGGGCAGCCTTGTAAGTTTTTACAGAAACTAGGAGAGAAACATTTTTTTTAGACAGACTGTTTTATTGCTTTTCAAAATGTTCGCCATTTGAATTATTGCATTTTTGTTTTCAATGCTAGGTTGATCAAAGATGGGTTTCAGTTGAACAAACCTCGTATTTTCGACAACTTCGCGAATGCCTCCCATCCTAGTCTTCGTCTTCTTTCAATTTCTATATCTTTATTTTCTTTACCGATTTAAATTTTTATATGTATAATCGTTGACATTTTCTATTTGAACCCCATTTAGTGTTACTTGTAGGTTTTGTGGACTCATCGATCCTTACGATATGTTATTAGTAACCATTTAATTATAATGGGAATTAAATAGAAACATTAGCGCCTAAAGGCAATTCGAAAATGAAAACATGAACGTAAGATTTTTAATAAAAAAGCAGTACAAGAAAATTCAATATGGGGCTCTACATAATTAAACTATATCTGGTAGGCAACCCAATTAGCATCAATTTCTATGGTGTAGGTAGAGAGTAGGACAGCCCGTACTGACGAACAGTATAGCTGAACCTGTGGACTACGCACCAAGTTTGATTTGGTAGGTTGTATTAAAAAATTAATAATAAGGTCCTGACTAAATGTGTGTAGTGATTTTTATAATACGTAGAGAGCGGCTGTGGCTTTCGCGGGTGAAAAGTTCACTATTTTACTGTATACCTAAATAAAAATATATTTCGCTTCACATTGCAAAACTGTAAAGAGTAACTAGAAACAGAGTAGAAGCAACGACACTTTCTCTAAAAAGTGAAGGGTTTTCATTAAAACTGAAAATGAAATGAAACTGAAAATAATTCATTATGGGATATATCAATTTTTTCAGTAAGAATGTAATTATATCGGTTGGTTTGTTACAGCCTAATTAATTCGCTTTCTAATAGATATACATTTCGTTTGTTTCAAATATTAGCTTATCAAAATTTAATTTGTTAAATGTTTCTTGCCTTAGCTCATTTAAATTTATATTAATTAGTAACTAAATTCAATATTTAATTTACTTTGGCCCTACGTTGATACGAATTAAATATTCGCTTTTGGTTCGAGCGTCTCTACATTATTATTGCTATTTATCTACGATTAGTCGGTCGGGAATAAGGGTTAGGTATTAAAGGAGCAAACTAAACTATTCTTGAAAAGTTAAGAGTGTTCACTTTTTACTTAAAAATTCTAAAACATTTCATAGTTTTGTAGCTCGTCAAGTTTTCAGTAGCACACCTTATGCGCACACTACCACTAAAATAAGTGAGCCCAAATGCGTATATCAATACAATAATTGGCTCAACATCACTTAATAATTAATTTAGAACCTTATCTGAAATACATTCTTCCCAGATGATTAGGCCCGTTCCAAGTTTCATGAGCGCCCTCGTGCAAATATAAGTATGCACCCCCCAGGGTCACAGCCAGAAATGTTTAGTGGGGGGGGGGGGCAGATGCTAGCGAAGTGCGCGAAAAATAGCACTGAGGGCGATTTTTTTAAGAAAAAGTGAGTGGATTATTGGAGTGGCGTAAAGTGTATCTGAGATTTTATACCTATTAGCAAATTTGTAAAAAATTTGGGTAATCTAAGCGAAAATGTTTTGCTTTAGTAAGCATATAATATATTTTAAACGACGTTTGTTTGACAAAGCTGAATAAATCTATTTAAAATTACGCGTTTGAATTTTAGGCGTAGTATGGGGGTTAATGAGGGGGGTCCGGGTCCCATTAACTATCCCCTTTAAATATGTCACTGTTGATCGAGAATACTAGCTATTCTACTCCAGATATATGACGACCAACATATGTGTAAATTCCATAAGCAAAGCAGAAACTTTGAACTGGTCGATTTATTGTTGTTTGTTGAAATATAATTCATTTTTGCGGTTACTCATAGATTATTAAAATCATAAACTGAACTAAAATTCTAAAATAGCTGTTACTAATTTACATACTTATGTAATTATACTAACAGAGAAAATGTACAAAATAGGTGAGAAATTTGACAATTCAAATATAAATTGTATTCTTCTTGAATGGACTTTAGTAAATCTGTCTATGAATTTACTAATAACATGTTTATTAGCAATTAATAATGTTATTATGCAAACTTAACATGCACAGTCCGTCGAGCCGATCATTTCCCATTGTCGAATCCAAAGGGGGGCAAACACCCCTCTTGTCCCTCTTCCCGGCGCCCATGTGGAGTCCATCCTACAGCAAGTACGGGGTAGTGGGAATCCCACGGAATATTTTGATATTTTACTGTTTTGACATTGGCGGAGCAGGATCCTTTGAATTGTATATAAGAGATTGATCTAAGGGTCATGCCGCCAACCCAACAACGGTCAGAAGCAGCAGGAACGTTTGAGAATTAAGCGATGCAAATGTATAAGGTGTAGGGGAAGGTTTGGTTTCATATTTTGGAGCATACTTCTGTTCAACTTTAACGATATGTTCCACGCAATTTTTCCAATATTTGTCAATTTTACAAGAAGCATCTCTGATAAGACCCAGATCATTGTCGCTTAACCTAGGAGACGTATTTCTTTTTCTGACGTTTATTTTCAAAGTGCTCCACATCACTTCGATAGGATTAAGTCCGCAAAAGTAGGGGGGTTAATCTCGAAACATCATGGCTGTCCGAGTTCGGATTTAAATTGTTGTAAATGTTTATAATTATTTGCTGCGCTTCAACGGGAAGATACTGGCGTGTTGCACTTAAATTTATGTTTTCCCTTGCACTACTACTATTTACAACATCTATGTCGTCGTCGGTGTCAATGCTTACAATTTCAATAATTTGATGATGATCGTCGCTTTCCAATGGTCTTCAGAAAGTCATGATGTAACTGCGACGGGTCAAAATAACAACTGAATTTACCCAGAACAATAACCAAATTAGCATACTTTCGAAAACGAATGATTCATATTGCAAAACAAACTTACCATTACCTACATCGTTAGTGGACAACAGCACTCATTATAACGATAAGACATTTAACAATATTCAGGGTATAGATGGTCTGTCATCCGGTAGTTTTAATATAATCTTACCTAGATACTTTTATTATATATATTATAATTATACCCAGCTTCAATAAAAAGTTGCATCGCCGGACTTTACTGCCATTGCCCAGAAAGTTAAATGCCGCCCTGATCACAGGCCAACAAGCACCAACTCTGTTGTGCAGGGATTACATGCTACCTGCTGACTGGTAATCGCACTTGAGTAGAGATTTAAACATGCGCTACTAAAAGTTTGGTCCTACTTTACATGATATTGCGGTAGTATTGGAATTAATTTTTGCATCCTGCGACGATATCTGCCGACCCTTGAGGTTTAAGAACAACTGATCTAATCCAATCTTGCAATTATAGAGTTGGGTAAGAATTCTTCCCCAATCGTCTGTATCCGGTTTCATCTTACTTAGATCAATGTTTTTCCACTTGTTTGTACTCTGTACTTTTGATTAGGAGCCAAATAGCGCTTAAAATTTACCACATTAAAAGTAACGCCTCCAAAAATGCCACCCACATAAATAGCGCCCATTAGAAATATCGCCGTTGCCGCCAAAAATAGTATACCACAAAAATTGCGCCGTTAAAAACATCTCTTACCCAAAAATTTTAAACGCCTTTGTTAAAGAAAATAATTAAAGCTATTAAAAGATTCATAAAATAAAGCCTTTGAACGAACTAAATTGTAAAATCATGTGCTACAAAAATTTAATGATACTGTTTTGCTATAAAGTTATTAATTAATTTCACAAATATTTTTCGTGAATACAGTACGTTTTACTTTGACAAACCATGTTTAACAGCGAAAATAATTTGTGAATAGCTGTTCAGTGAAGATCGTGCAATATCTATCAGAGTCAAAATTATCACTCTTACCCTTCAGTCTTAGAAAATCAGTCATCTTAGGTGATAACTCCACTTCGCTTGAAGTCTGAAGTGTCTAAAATTAAGCAGCAATTAAATTAGAGATCTCTCAGAATTCAAGTTGTGTATATGTTTCCGTCTGACCAAGTTCTTGCTATTCCCCTCTTCTGCATCTTAAGAGAGAGTAATATACATAATTATTGAGTGTGTCTGCTTCAACCACAAGAGCAAGTTTAAACAACCAATTACTGCATTAGTTTGCTCACAGTTGCGAGCAGCAAAATTTCAAATTTCCTACTTAATTTTTCCCCTAATTGGTTGCTAATGAGGAGCGAATTCTTTATTTGAACTAGCAGGTTAACCTGTTGATTATGTCGAAAAGGCAGCAAAAAATGATATTTAGCATTTTTCGCGGAAATAGGCAACATAAGGACGAATTTACCAATCCCACGACTGCGAAAACAGTAAATACGCCATTAGAAACTACACGATCTCAAAATTTCGTTATTTACCTAAGGGTTTCACAAGCTATGTTTGCAGACTGCGTTTCCCTTTTCTCTAAGAAAATAGTTACTTCAAAGGGACCTACCTAAATATTAACACGTGTCGTATACACCTGTTTACAAATTTGATTAAAATCTCGCAGGAAAGCAACGTTCGTTCTGGTGTACATATTCTGTGATAAATAATTCTGTAATTACCCATTTTCAAATAGTCTAAATATGTAATAGCTTACAAGTTAACTTTTTTGCCATTAGAAGTGTGTTGTATCCGTTCTTTGTTTCTACCCTTAATTTTTAAATACAAAAATAATTAGTTCATTATAAGTTTTAATTATGCTGTTAAAGTATTCGATCCGAACATTGTGTAATTTAAATTTTTAACGTCCCAATTTCGCAATCAACAAATTATATATATTTTTTAATTTCTAGTTGAGATAATAAAACTAAATTACAGCAGTAATTTTAAAAATCATTTATTTTATAAATTATGAGGCAATATTCAAAAGTAATTGAAAAATAAGACAGTTCAAAAAGTAAGTTTGTAATTTCCCAAGTAGCACACAATATATTACCAATGTATATGCTAGGTTTATTTTATGTTGTACGTTGGCTCAATATTTTATCGTCCAGCTTATATGTAATATATAATGAATAACTATTGGCAATACAAGGTATATTTTGTGATATTGGCAAAATGTTAAAACTGCCTGAGAGAGCCAACAATGGTATCGGAGGGTAAAAACCTATATTTAACCAATGTAGCAAATCCCGCATTAAAACTGTATTGGTTGACCAATATAAAACAGATATATAACCAACAAACTATTTGCAATGTAACCTTACAAGATAAAACCTATATTTAACCACTGTAGCAAACCCCGCATTAAAACTGTATTGGTTAACAATATAAAACAGATATATAATATAACCAATAAACCATTTTCAATATAACCTTACCAGGGTAAAACCTATGTAGCAAATCCCGCATTAAAACAATATAAACTTACAATGCTCTGCCAATAATAAACAATTAAACTAAATACTAGCAGTTGCAATATTACCTGCCAGTATAAAACCAATATTTTACCAAGAACAATTTTTTTTTATATAAAGGCAATAGGACACCAAGAAATTTAGTTAATATCCTGCCAACATTTGAATTTAACATAAAACCAATATTATTTGATGAACTTAACTTTAAATATTGAATTACAAAAAATATTGTTTATTATGTCTCAAGACTGGGTAGTTAGCCAAATATCTTTTTTAATAAATGGATTAATTTAAAGGAGGCTCGATTAAAAACCCCGTTTGAGATACGATATATTCAAAATTTTCTTCTTCTTCTTTTGACGATTTTAAATTTTATTGTCATTTTTTATTTAATGTTTATAGCTTTTCTTTTGCCTTACTTTTAAGTGCTTTTTGTATATAAAAGTTTTAATTTTTTTAATTTATTCTCTACTATTTTTGTTTATATTTAAGTCAATTCTTCCTCTTCTCTCAATTTTAAGAGATTTATTTAATTCTGACAATGTAATTAGCTCAGCCCGTGTGTCGTGTACCATTACTAAAGAAAATATTAACGTTTTCTGATTTGAGTGCATACTATTTTAGTTTCTAAATCATAATAAATAGAGCGCGGAAAATATGCAAAGCTATGTGCACCTTTTCTAGCGAAAATATAAGATTTATGAAAAATATATCCAAATATATAATATTACCTGTAAAAATTTACATATAAAGATTCTAAATCAATTGCACTAATCTGCCAAAGTAACACTAACATTCATAAACAAAAATAAATATATTCAATACTTGGTCCTATATGCAAGTACGTTTGCCATCTGAAAAGAAAAAAAAATAGAAAATTTTGTGATTACTAATTAAGAAGCAATAATTTGCTATATGATTTCTAAAAAAACCCAACTGTATCGAGCATTTATTAAATACCTGTCAAGAACATTGTGTTTTGTGCTTGCTGTTCGACCTATTCTTATTATAAGTATTTTAATACAACGCCCCATGCTCATTTCTCAAAAAAAGACCATACTGCACCTTGACCATCGTGATTTTTAAAAACTTAGCAAAATATCAACTGCGTTTTTTTAAATTAAAAGGTACTGCACAAATATTGAATCATGCCATGTGATATTTAGCATTCAGGAAAAATATAGGAAAAGTAGTACCACTGAAATATAGCTAAATGTTATATCGCAGGGCTCCATGCTAAAATTTTAATACAGTAGGTATTACACGTTTACATAATTAGTAATTAAATATAAAACAGTATTTGAGGTTCCTACTTTAAAACCTATTTAAAAGCATAAAATAACGGGCAGCTTAGGAATACATCTTTGCAGTAAGAGAAAGCGTGTACGTCATAAAACCTTTACCGTTAAGGGTTTACCAGCACAACAAATTTGGCTTGGAATTCACCAAATGGACATGGGCTTAAACTAATCCTCCCAGTGGCGTTACCAGGGGTAACTAAAAGCGAAGAATTATACATAATAATATACAGTTGTACACCCTGTTATAAATTATAGGACAACCATTCTATCTTTGTTATTACTGGATTTATGAAAGTGTCGTGCTCGAGCTTTCGCAAAAATATTATTTTAATTTTTAGAATACCCTGTATATTTTTGCATATCTCCAAAGAGGATTAAATTTCCTAAAAAAAATAGTTCATACGCATTATCAGCCCAAATTGAAAAATAAAAAAGTTATAAGCAATTTATCTAGATTACCCTTTTATTTTTCAATTTAATCTGACACAGTAAGTTATTTTGTAGAAAATTTGATTCGTTTTCGAAATATGTAAAAATATAAAGCATGTTATATACGAAAAAAAAGGTATTTTTTAAGAATATCTCGCGAACTAGACGTTAGCCGCCATAATTGCCCGATAATTTTTAACACCGTGTCCTTTACAATATGTAACTTAATATTGTAATTTTTTACCTTACCAACTTCAGTACGGTTAATAAAATAAATATAAATAAATCATTTTAATTGTTTATTACTGTATAAAATTGTATTTTTATTTTATTACTTCTTTCTTAATTTAAAACTCGTATTAGGTACCACGACATTCTTAGAGATTTTGGTTCAAACCTTGTAACCAAAATACAAAAATATAAAAGAATATCCATGAAAAATACCACTAAAAAATTAGCATCGGAAAAAAAGGTAATATGAGCATTACGAACATCATCCTTTAACAGTCGCATAAATGAGAGCAATATAAAATTTCCGGAAAAAACTTCAATACTTATAAAATCCCTAAAATTTAAGCAGTTTAATGCATTTCCATTTATTTTTGATGTAAATATTCCTTGAACTCTAGAACGGTGATGTATGGCGACGCCACTGCCAGCTTATGATTTTACAAGAAATTTGGCCGAGTGGCGAGTTGAAGGTTTGAGTTTACTTCACTTCCTTTCCTTCAGTTTAAGGGAACAGTTTAGTAGTTGAACATCGTGTACATCTTTTTTTGGACTTCTTAATGTGAGTGTGGTAGAAGTGTCGGACTGAAAATAATTTTTAAAAGTGGTAATAGTTTATTATTACAAGTAAGTATAAACTATATTTAGTATATTTATAATTGCTACTTTATTTTATGTATAATTTATAGAAAAATATGTCTAGTCTTCGAATGCGCAAACATAGAAGATTAAATAACATATACAAAAACTTTATTGCGCAAACAGTCAGTACTAGTGTAACCACAGCAAATACTGTCCAACCGCAATTGTCAAAATCTGCTGATGTTATTTTATCTAGCCCCATCAATAATAAGGAATGTTTAAAATCTTCGTTACCATCACAAACACTTCTCAAGAAACCTCCGCCTCACAAAACAATTCCTTTGATTTTACTAGCAATACCAATCAGAACACAGAAGATTCTTTTAGTAATAATTGCAAAAAAAACAGGTTAACAGATTTTCTAAAAATTTGGGCGTTGGAATATAATGTCACCCATGTTGCATTCCGGAATTTATTAAAAGGATTAAATACACACTTTAAATTTACCAAGTGATCCCCGAACTTTATTAAAAACTAAGAGAAATGCCGTAGTATCTGTAATACCAAGTAAACTTAACACTAGAGGAGAGTTTAAATATTTTGGAATTTGTTGTAATTGAAAACATATTGCTTTTAGGTTGATATCCTTAATTTAGTGGGCGGCGAAAATCATAAGAGTGCAATCTACGCCTGCATGAAAAAACTGCTGATCTCCGATGTGGCAATCCAGTACTCTGGCCGAGGAAAATTAAGAGGCGGCCAGAAAAAAGAATCTTTTATTGATCTGCGGATATGTTCAGCTTTAAAAAGTAATATTTATATGGATACTTGATTTCTTAAATGTTTGCTTTATTTTTGAATGGCACTTCAGGATAGCGTTCAGGAAAACTTTGGCTTTATAGTAAGATGTCGAATTCAAAATTTTAAAAATAAATTTCGATGCACTAATATAAAATCAGAAAAGAAAATTAAAAATGGTGTGTAATTTTTTTGTTTTCATTAAACTAAAAATTCCTCCTTCGTTTGGTATAGGCTGGTTTAAACGGACCACTCCAAATATATCTTCGTTATTAATTGATATATCGAAACCGTTCTGACCAAATATTTAGATAATTGTAACAAAAACAGAAACAACAGCAATCCAAAGCCTACTGTTTGAATCACGAGAAAAAAATAAATAAATTCGTATTTTTCAACTGCTTGTAAATTTTTATACCTATGAAGGAATTTAAAAAAGTTGTTTGAAAAAAGAAGAATGGTTAATATTACTTTTTCAAAATATCCAAAAAGATGCTGTTTTAATATGCCATTTTTTACCTTAAAGAAAAATTTTCAACAGAGTTTGATGTGACGCCAATCTATAGAAATCATAAAGCATAGTAAATATTAATTTTTAGTATTTCCTGGAGTATATGGAATGTGTCAAGTGGTTTTCAATTTAAGTAAAAGTAGCAAATTAAAAGTAATTTCTTATTTACAGAAGCAATTCGGAAAAGATTTCCAAGTCTTACGGATGCCGAATTTAAGGGAACCGCGAAAGATCGTGATGGGGGTCGAAAAAGGAGGAAAACAGACCAACAAAGTAATTTATAAGTTTATATATGTATATTGTAATTTTATATAATAAATGTTTAAAGAAGAATTATTACCATTTTTCTAGTTTACTTACAAATAACAGTTGATGGATCTAATTTGTACACAGTTTTTATTTATATAATACGTAATATCATAGTTTGCTTCTAAATAATAAACTAAAATAAAGTAATGATAAAGAATGTTTTATATCAG
>JABXWE010000495.1:0-42707 GCA_014611495.1 Limonius californicus | reverse complement strand
TAGCACCAACGATTCCCTTACGCGCGCGAATGTTGCTAGTTGATCACGTATAGTTTGACAAGCATCTATTATACGCTGTCTCAACTCTTCTGCATTCTCAACAGGAGTAGCATAAACAATAGCTTTTAACCATCCCCACAAAAAAAAGTCCATAGGATTTAAATCTGGCGATCTTGGCGGCCATGGGACTGATCCAGCCCGTCCTATCCATCTTTCCGGGTAGGTTTGATTAAGGTACTGGCGCACTGCATTACTGAAATGAGCAGGAGCTCCATCTTGTAATAACCACATGTTTCTTCTGACTTCCAAACGGAACATCTTCAAGTAACTGTGGGAGATCGTTCTCTAAGAAAGATAGATAAATCGGTCCTGTTAATCTATGCGGAAAAAAATGAGGTCCTATTAGTTGATCTTCAAGTATCCCAATCCATACGTTTACGGAAAATCGTTCTTGGTGTCCAGCTTCAATAATGTTGTGTGGGTTTTCTTCTGCCCACAAATGAGTGTTTCGAAAATTTATAATTCCGTCTCTAGTGAAACCTGCCTCGTCTGTATACAAAATGTGAGACAGAAATGCTGGATCAGTGGCGCGTTTTTGCAAAATCCACTCGCAGAATTCGAGTCGCCGTGGATAATCACCAACCTTTAATGCCTGAACCTTTTGAAGATGGTAAGGGTGTAACAGTTGTTCGTGAAGAACTTCCCAAACTGTGGAGTTAGACACTCCCTCCGTTAAAGCAATCCTTCTCGTACTAGTCCCAGGATTTGCCTCAACTAGATCTAAAACTCTTTCTTCCATTTCTACACTACGCGTTGTCCTTGGCCGTCCACGATTTAATCGAGAAGAAATAAATGAACCCCCCTCTCGAAGGCGTCGATCTATGTTGCCAAACATATTTTTATTTGGAATTCGGCGATTAAGAAATGCTTCCCTATAAAGACGTTGCGCTTCTCTTGCATTACCATTTGCTCATCCGTAAAATAGGTGCATATCCGCCATCTCAGCAAAAGTATAATTAAAATTCATTGTTAACACAAACTCAAACGTCAAGTTAAACAATAATAATTGCATGTAAACAACTAGATAACAAACAAACAAAAATTGCTTTTTTGTTATCAAGGCTAATCAGATAATGACCCTGAAAAGAAAAGCTTTAACACTTTTGATGGAATTTTCAACCAAACGGTTTATGTTACGCACACCAAACAAGAGTAAATTAATTTTGAATTTTTTATTCCCTACAAGATGCCGTATCTAGATCGGAGGTATGTCTTCAGATATAAAAGTTATGACTAAAAAGAAAATATGGTTTTAGGTTAACTACCAGTTCAAAATACATATTATCGATTATTTTTCTTTTTGTTTGTGAACACTGCAATAAAGAGCACGTACACCAAGTTTAAAGTATTTATCTATTCAGTTATAGAAAATAAATAAAAAATTTAAAAAAAATGTTAAACTTTGAGGGCCTGTATCTTCGCCGATAACGATTTCGGGACAATACTGCATATGAAGTTTTTTTATTATTTTAATGCGTAGAACTCACCATCAATGTATGGTTCCCTATTATCCGAACACCCTGTATAATCTAATGTTATGTGTGTTAGTTTTTCGATGGTAACAAGCTTCATGGCCTACCCTATACATCTTAACCATTTCTGACTGCTAGATATTTTAATATATTTCGAAGTTTCCGTAATATCTGTAAAAGTTACTCTTCCGCACGTCTCTTATGCTCGTCATTATGATCTGCGGTTTCAAAGTTTAAATGCTTGCGGGTGATTGTTCACGGCAGGGAAGAGGAAGAACTCCCACGGAGTGAAACCCGACGACTTTTAAAGATATGTTCCAAAACTGTCAACGCCTTCATTATCAAAACCTTCTTGCCGGAGAGCAATCTGTATGAATTAACGATACGGCTTCTCCATTTTACTTAATTCTTCAGTAATCATTTGTAAAGTGGGACGTCGATCATTTCTCGCCAGAATTCTCACATTTCCGTCGCCTTCAACTTATTTTGCTCCTACTGGTCTGTGTAAGTCTTTGCGCTCATTTTATTGAAATGGCGCAAATAAAACATTTTGATATTATACAAGATGTTTCATATAATGCTTCTAAAACAACTGAGTTCACTAGCAATTGACTGTATGTTGCCATGAATAATACCCAAACGTAATGGTAACCATTGCATTGTATTAATTAAAGAGTAATGTTCTATTTCTTCTTCAACGGAATCGGCTTCACCAGTTCAAAGTGGCTATTATAGAAGCGTTTCAAATTAAAAATACTTACTAAAATCCTTTAGGAATGCATATTACATGAAAATACTGTATTTATTTATATTTATAATTCTAGTCGAATGTTTCTTATCATCGTCGACAAAACTTGGAAAAGTTTCAATCACTTTAAACTAATGATTGACTAAATTTTAAATCTACGGTAAAACGAAAAATTGTAAACCTTTGCAAAATATTCAATTTCTCCTCAAGCAGATCTAGTAAAGGCCTGCTCTTTGGTTGGAAATGTGATAACAAATATTATATAAGGGATAGCTGTTGAAAACAAAATGTGTGTGTTAACGTGTGGTTTTCTAACCTAACTTTTGATTGTTTGGTATCGCTGAAAAGGTCACCAATTATTGTTCCTTACATAACATACATTTATTTTGTAATATTTATATATGTATAGATTCAACTGCGAGGTTGTTAGCTATGTGTCATTATATTATATACAAGTTAGGAACATATGTCTTGCAGGGAGGCTACCATTTTATTTGCACATTGGTTTCGTTTTTGCTGCAATAAGTATAAGTGCGTCATTCTGGTGTATCCGATTCTCAAGCGAGTCAAAATCACTTGTTGTCTGCGGGATAGTGAATGGCTTATTACTTGATCTTTAGTTTGTGGTTTGATTGCGAGGAGTTTACAGTTGTAAGATTCCCATTCGTTTGGCCATTTTTATGAATACAGTGTTATAGAAAGATGTCATGTCGTTTTTAGATATTTCCGTGATATAACATGGGAGTATAGAGAAGTTATAACTTGATTATCTACTTGGTCTGCTGCTTCGTTTCCAGGAATTGCTATATATACATGAGATGGAACCCAGCACAGCAAAACAGTTTTCCCATTCTGCTGAAGAGATGTCAGTTATTTTTGGTTTGGGTAGCTATTTTGTTCTTCGTTTCGTGGGACTGAAGTTCTTGTATAGCAATCAAAGAATCCGGTATTAGTAAAGAATGGTTATTAAAAACTACTTCTACTGTAAACACCATGGTTTGTAGAATTTAGAGAAGTTTTCCAGAAAAACCACTAGTTGCTGATGGAGGTTGAAACATCAATGTAGTTGTGGGTGTACCTACTGCGGATCTTTTCTTCTACATTAGATGTTGAGTCGTCGATGTATATTGATAGATGAAATTCGATTGACAATTTCTTATAGAGAAGAAGGGATGAGGTAGTGATTGGTTTTCTTCTTCACTCTTCAATTTAATGCGGTTTGAGTAAAGTCTATTGGAGGAGAATTTTGCATGGTCTTTTCTGTTTACAGTTGGAATATTTTGGTGGATTGAAGAAAAGATGTGGGTTGATCTAAAAGACAATGTGTAAAGTTAGTTTGGGATTAGTTGGTCGTAGGTTAGTAGTTTTGGAATTAAAACCCAAACAAAAGTTTGGATTATTGAGAAGTATAACCTTAAGGTTGAGTAGTGAATAGCATTGAGTGTTTTTAATATGTTATAATTTGATGTTCTATAGATATTTGTGGTGGAAGAAACCATAAAGAACCGTCTGCATAATATACATGTTTATTTAAATTCATCAGAAATCATAAATAAGTAATAGCTAGAACACCCATAAAGCAGCTTTGTACAGCTTAATTTATTAAATATTTTCAAGGAAAATCTATAGAATTTATTTCTGCCAGGCAATTTATACAGCGATACAATTTAGAAACACTTTGCATAATAATAAAAATAAAAATTTAATTAAATTCATCATTGGACACTAGTTGCTGATACTATAATTTATTTCAGAAGTAATGGAAATCTTAATTTTTCAGTACCTTAATTAGCTGAAAAGTGAACGTCAATAATGGTAGCAGGACGATTACTCCCTGAACAAAAACCCCCGGACATTAACTCCACATACATAACCCCTGCTTAGAAAACGATCATATTAAAAACACTCCTGGACATTAACCCCCCGTACAAGAAACCGTCAATTAACCTTGCATTTGGAATATCACTAGAAAAAATTAAATTCTTCTAAAGCTACTCTTTTAACGTTATTGTTATTCACCGTTAATTTTTTGTGTTATGTTCAAAATTCAGTTGTATTATTTTTTTTACTTCTTTTTTAAATTCCTATATTTTACCCTTATTTTTTGTAATGTCCAAGTCTATCTTAATTTATTATTCCTA
This sequence comes from Limonius californicus, assembly GCA_014611495.1. Classification (NCBI taxonomy): domain Eukaryota; kingdom Metazoa; phylum Arthropoda; class Insecta; order Coleoptera; family Elateridae; genus Limonius; species Limonius californicus. The sequence continues at coordinate 38,286 of JABXWE010000495.1, read as the reverse complement.
GCCCACATCCTGTTTAAAACCAAAAGTAAAACAGTGAGTCAAAATATTTTAGAGATTTCTATATTTTATAATTAATTACTTTTTCTACCTCTATAATTTTAAATCAGTATCCACATGTTGTTGTGTCAAATAAATCTAGTTAAAATTTTTATTTTGTTAAATATTTTAAAACATTTATTTTCTGAAATAAATGATATATCCATTCTTTGTTGTCTCAAAAGAATTTTATTTAAAAGTGTATATTATTATAAGGGGGATAATGTCCCGGAGGTTTTTTATATGTGGGATTTTTATATGGGGGGGGGGGGTTAGATAGAAGCTATTATCATCAATAATGATGATGATCCATTCTTTGTTGTCTCAAAAGAATTTTATTTAAAAGAGTGTATTTTTATATGGGGGATAATGTCCGGGAGATTTTTATATGGGTATTTTTTATATAGGAGAGTTTTTAGACAGTGGTTATTAGGTATGCTACAGCTAGAAACTGTATATCCATTCCCCTTCGCCAAGCGTCTCTGTCGTGAGGATGGTCTTCATTTACGTTTCTGCTTCTTATTGCTGCCGTTTGTCCCATGATTTACGTGGTCTTCCAGGTTTATTCTTCCTTTCTGGTTTCCATTTGAAGATCTTCTACGGTCATCTCTGGTCTGAGATCCTCAGTAAATGCCCAAACGACTTCAGTCTTTTACGTTGTACTCTGTCTATAAAGATTTCGGTAGCTTGCATTCGTCGTCTAACTTCTGTCGTGGGAATTCTTTGAAGTTTTGAGATTCTGGCACTTCGTCGCAAATAATCTAACTCCACCGCTGATAGTTTTATCTTCATTGCCTCTTTCATGGTCCACACTTTGCAGCCGTAGCAGATTCCACTAGTGTACGACCTATTCACTTTTTTTACGGAGATATGCTTATCCCATCATACACTATTCATCCAATAATCTTCCTGCTCTGCTGGATTCTATTTCTAATTTCTGTATCCCCCAGACCTACTTATCTATTTCAATCCCCAAGTATTTAAAATGATCAACTTGATGAATTATCACGTCGTCGTCAATAATTATTTCAAATCTGGCATCTGAATTAACAACTAGGTATTCGGTTTTTGTCATACTCATCTGAAGTCCCCAGTCTTTATATGTTGTATATAATCTCCTGGTTATAAATTCCAGTTCGTAGGAGTCTTGCGGCAGTACGACTTGGTTATTGAGGCTTGCCAATGAATGCTCATTTATCGAAACACCCATTACTGTACAGTGGCGTTTTCAGTTAGCTAACACAACATCTAGATAGATCTTAACTAATAGAGGCAATAGTCTGCAGCCTTGTCTGAGCCCCTTTGATGTTTTTATCGCAATAGGAAGTTGTTTACTAACCGAAATCTTATAAAATTTTTGAACAAGCCTTATTAAGTGACTGTTAGTATTCATTAGATGTAGAGCTTCCCAAAAGAATCGGAATCGAGTCATATGCCTTTTCTATATCCACGAAAGCTATGTGGGTCTCCTCTTCTTTGCTGATTCTCTTTTCTAGTACTTGCTGTAACGAAAACAGGTTGTCGATACAGGATCGACCCTGTGCGAAGCCACTCTGGTCTTCACTTATTTTGTCACCTATGGCATTACGTAATTGAGTGTACTGTACTTTTCTAAAAGGTCTACTGAGAGTACGGTTTATACTCAGTCCTTTGTAGCAGTTGGGGTCCATTTTAGTTCCTTTTTTGAAAATTGAGACTATATATGACTTTTTCTGTTGCATTGGTATAGTTGTTAGACTGATACTTTTATTAAATAGCGTTGTAGTTCTTTCTATAAGGGTTGGTCCTCCGCATTTCAATAATTCCACTGGTATATTGCCTGAATCTGGCCATTCTTCATTAATGATACACTTTCCAATACTTGCTCGTCTGGAATAATTATCTGTGGGTCATCTTCATCTACCGTTGAATTTTGTGGATTAGTCAAATATTGTGGGCGGTTTTCCGTCAGTAATTGCTTTACAGTCTAGTTCCCAATTTTTTAGGGGTATAATCTTGTCAAATCCACCTACTTTATTACTTTCCATAATTTTTATTTTCTTCTTTAGTATTTACTTCTTAAAAAATACGATATTTTTCCTCTGCTTTATTCGTTACGAATGGTAGCTATCATCAATACAATTTGTATTTTTTTTACGGTTTTCCTGAATAATTCTACAGACGATATCCTAAACCATTGCTTCAAGTTCCTTAGCCAAGATATTCTTCTTCGTTCTGGTCCGCACTTTCCCACTGTTCCTTCGAGCATAAGTTGTAAAATTCTATATGTCTCCGTGTTCCTCATGTCGTGTCTGAAATACGGCAGTTTTCAAGATTTGGCTGTTATTAAAATTACTACTTATTTTTTGTTCATTCCTTCTATAATTTCTTTACTGGTATATGATCCGTTCATGATACTCTCAAAATACGTCGATAAGTTCCCATCTCAAATGATGAAAACCAGCTAACCGTGTGTATGTGTGTATGTAATTCCTTTAATTCACTTATATGCCTCTCTTTCATAGCATATTTTTGTATAAAATTAACGCATAATTCATGCAGCTTTGCTTCTACTTCATGGATGTTTGTGTAAAAGAAATCAACATAATTGCACTATGGGAACATAAAAAGCTACTGCGTTCGCGCTGTGTTTTTCATCACGGGACACCTATTAAAAACATCAAACTGTTTCTGATGACAACATTCAGGAATTGAGATAATACTGATGTCTAATATAATATAGAAATGGTTATAATTAGGACATTTATTACAAAATATGCTTATTAAACGTCAGTTTAAACAAATCTCGGAAAACTAATTTCCAGTCTTATAGCAGTCAACTGTGTAAACCTAACATTAACAAAGACTCTGCGTGGAACACAGACAATATAAGATACTTACAAAACATTGTTGTTGGATTATTGTATTTTCCCCTCGAACTAATTTTAAGGTAGTTCGATATAAATGGCAGATACAAAGAAACTGTTCCCATCATCTTGCTCTCAGAAATAATGCTCTGTGGCTTATTTCGGCATTCACCGTTTCCTTGGACATTACTTTGTATAGTTCTTCCTTGATACTCCAATTTGTTTTTATAAGCTGCTGTGGGTCATACTTAATCTGATACAGCGTTTCACTACTTTTAGACTGTTTATTTCTTTAGTTTACGTCCTGCTTTTTTCGGTTGTGTGTAATCTCTGCATCGCAGACAAGAGGGTTAAAATATCCATTAGTTTGCTTTAGTTTTACTTATTTCACATTGCTGATTACTGTTAATTTCTAAATATAACTTTGACTACTTGAGTACATTATTTTACAGAATACATAATATTCTGACCTGATTAATACAAATAACTAATTTTTTGTATCAGAAAATCTGTAAGCTACTTACTACAATTAGTGACTGGGCCATGATACAAGATACTTAGCTACATTATAACTACGAACAAACTAGCTGTTTAAGCAATTTTACCACAATTATAACCTTACCTGTAAAATACCTTTTATCGTTCTACAAACCAAGCAAACTTATTCTTCATTGTAATCCATTATTCTAGGAAGCCAACAAAAATCTATCAACAAATTGTCACTCCTTTAATCTTTACTACATATAAAAATTAGTTGAATTGTAAAAGCAACCTCGTAACTACGCCACTGCTTAGGTAGAAAATTAACAAATTGACAAATGTTAGTATCCAGGAAATCCAATCGAATGGGGTAGGTTCCAACAATTAATTTATAGGCGCCACCGACTTATAATTTACTAACATTGTTCGAGGTGATAAATGGGAAGTCGGACCCCAAGATAGATAATCACCTACCTTTATATCTCCTATCTGCCCTTTTTGTAAACTTAAATCCAGATAATTCGTCGTAAAAGAAAAGACAAGTTGCAACCAAATCTCTTTTTAATTAAAAAAAAATACCCACAATTGTGATACTTCGTTCGATACGTAGTAAAATAAATTAGCAGTCCCAATTTTACGTCCATGGAACTTAACATAACTACACTTAAATTGGACGAGACTCAAACACTTTTAAGGACAGTTATAGCGCTACTAGAATAAGATACTATTACATTTTTAGCGCATTCATTACCGTAGGAGTCCTCCCCGTAACGAATTCATACGTGATCAAAACGATCTAGAAATAAAAAAAATGTTCAAGCTGTGAACCCTTGAAAATGCAATATCAACCCACTATCGGAGTACCCTGTATATATGATTTACGTAACATTGTTTCCCCTAATAAATGGAATATCACAATAGTATTTCCTATGTACACATATCCCCAATTAAATGGCACAATTCAGTGACACCAAATCAAATACTAAATTAATTCTTAAATAACGGTCATGAAATCGTAAACAACAAGGCAAGGTATACAATTTTTAAAATGTAGGATTCAAATGCACTTCCTTTTTCAAGAATAGCTTCTACCAAATTGTAGAACACTAAACGCAATGAACAAATTAGTCATTTGAAGATACCAATGCCAGATGTACGGGATTGTACGTTTTCCATTATTATTCTAGGTAGTTATTAAGCCTAATTTTCTTTGTAACTGCAATATTTTGTATTGTGAAAGTTGAATGTTGCAGCTAATTATTGAAGGAGGAAAGTATGAGAAAAACCGTAAATCATTCTATATGTATATTATATTTTTTCGAGAGTTAGGCCTTTAAAGTTTGATTTTTAATATATTTAGTACTTACCTAGTAATATGTACAGCACCGGATTGTCACAGAAAGTTAAATATAGAAACAATGGAAATTCCGAACCCAATAGTTATAACAACAAATCTTTAAAAAATTGGACATATTCATCTAAAGGTATTAGACAACTGTAGTCACTGCAGAAACTGTGGGTACCTTTGTAAAATTAAATTAAGAAGAACTTTCAGCAAATTGTAGAACACTAAACGCGATATACAAATTGGGCATTTGAAGATAGCAATGCCAGATGTATAGGATTAAATTGTATTATCCCATCGTGTGGGTTTTCATTACCTTTATTATTCTGGGCAGTTCTTAAGCCTAATTTTCTTGACACTGCAATATCTTTTATTGTAAGTAAGTTGGATACTGCAGCTTAATGGTACATTGCTGAAGGGCAATTTTTGAGTAAAAGAAAAACAGTAAATCATTCTTTATATTATACTTTTCGAGTGGTAGACATTTGTTGTAGCAGTTGACGAGCTAGCCGCTTGTCAATTTAGTGTCACTGTATTCAGTTGTATAACAAATGCTGTAACGAACACTACGATGGAAAATCCTACCAAGTGTTACGATTGCCCGGTGATTTGTTATCTCCATGCAAAAAAAGGAAAGCGCTGCATCATTTACGGTCAGATATGCGAGATTTATGGTCCAGGCACTATCAGTGAATAAAAGTTTAGATACCGGTATAGGAATTTCAGAGATTTCCGAACAAACGTGCACGATGAGGAACAAAGTGAGAGATCCTCTGTAGTCAACCACGATCTTGTGGAAAAATTAACAGAAAAATTCGTGGAGATCTACGTTTCAGGATTTAGAAAATGCCCTTTACGTTTTCTTAATTGTAACCTACGGTACTATATGAAATTATGACAAACTAACTACAATACCACAATGATTAATGTTCATAAAACCAGCGAACGGTCTTTGCAACAATCAATGCAGGGGAACTATACGCGTTCTTCAAAGCCAAAAAGTGCGAGCAGACGTTCGATAACTGAAAGCTTATGGCTACTGTTTATTAAAATAGGAAAGGCCTATTGTCGGTTTATTCCCTGGAATGTACGGTAAGACCTTAAAAAAGTTAAGAAGTGGGATTCAGAACAAAAGATTGCGCACGGCGGCTCGCGCTATAAAACGTATTGATCAATTCACATTGCTCGACATTTTTCTCGATAACAACGACTTAAAACCATGGAACACAATTTGTTTTTGCCACAGGTGGCAACCTTCTATGACGAAAGCATGCAAGAACTTGTACCACGATATGACAAGGGTTTAAATTCGAATGGTGGCTATGTAAAGACATAGTTTAGAAGTTATCTAAGATTTAAGCAAATTTTTATATATTTACATTTTTGTATTGCGGCCGACCGGCCTTTATTTTTTGAATAAGCCTCGTATTTGTACAGAAGATGCACTGAAATAATTAATACAGAGTTAACTATTTTTGTCATTACGGCAACGCAATTGAATCGGTCGATGCAGAAAGGGACTCAGTCATTTTTTGGCAAAATCGAGTTGAATATATGGCCGCTATATTTTTGGGGCGCTGCATCGTTCTATGATGAAAGGGTCTCAGTCAGACCTACGGTTGACAAAATAAAACTCGTTCGCTTGCCGAGTTTGCGCAGAAAAGGCCTCAGTCACTGACTGAAGACCTTCCTGCGCAAAACGAACATAGGACTGGTAGGCAGCCATGAGACATTTTTTTGACACTAAACTTGATAGTAGGTTGTGAAACGTAAAGTTGGGCGACTTGTGCTTGTGTTTTTCAATTTGCTGTGTACTGTAATCATTTATTAGTGATATTATGTCCGAGGTAAAGTAAAAAAAAAAAAGAAAGAGTTCGCCAGAACAGTACAAAAGAAATAAAATAAAAACTGCTAGGATAAAAGGACAAAAATACGTGAATTATAAGGGTAAAGACGTTGAAGCGAAGCACACGGGACCCCCGTGCAGGTAAATTTAAAAGGAATCGGTAAAGGTAAATTATTTAAAATGTATGTGTCTATTGCAGTTCAAGAAAAAATGCACGGAGTTAATATCTGCGGAAAATAAAATCGAAATTTTGAATCGTTTTCATGATTATTCCTATAAAGACGAACAAGACATTTTTCTACAGGGGCTCATAGATGTTTTGGATGTTATGCAACGTCGCCCCAGAAAAGCAGAAAACTTTAGGGTTAATTCAAAATCTTCTAAATACCATGCCATTATAAGAGATGCTAGAAAAGAAATTCGTGTGAAGGCATTTCTGTCTTTATTTGCGATTACTATAAAACGAGTAAAAAGGATTAAAAATTTAAGTACTCTAGGAAAATGCCCCAAAGATATGAGAGGAAAAAATGCCAGTGGAAATGCTCTTTCAGCAGAAGCATGCGTTCTTGTTCGACAACACATTGAATCCTTCCCTGTAAAAGAAAGCCATTATGCGAGCAAGCCATTAAAATATCTAAGTGCAACCCTTAATGTTAAAGTTATGTATGAGCTCTTTAAGGAAAAACATCCTACTGTTAACGTAAGCTACTCGTTCTACTGCAACTTCTTTAATGAAAATTTTTGTTTGCGTTTTGGACGACCTCAAGTAGACTGCTGCACTGTTTGTGAAGAATTAGAAGAAGAAGGGAAAAACGAAGAACATGTTCTAGCTTTGGCTTTCGATTATATGCAAAACCTCCAGTTACCCACAGTACCTGTATCTGACATGTTCTACCTCAGGCAGTTGACTGTCAACGTATTCTCTATCCATGATATAAAAAAAATAAGGCTGCGATTTACTTATTTCACGAAGGATAAGCAAAGAAAGGCCCTAATGAAGTGTGCTTTTTTTTGCTGGATTACCTAAAACAAGTTCCTGAAAATATTACGGAGATTCATTTGTACAGCGATAACTGCAGCGGGCAAAATAAAAACCATGCGCTAGCGAGGTTACTTTTAAATCTTACAGATTCTGGAAGATTTACGAAAATAATTTATAGATTTCCTATTCGGGGACATTCCTTTCTACCTTGCGATAGAGATTTCAGCACAATAAAACGGAACATTAAAAAACGCGACCGTTTTTATACATTACATGAAATTACAGAATTAATCATAAAAAGCAGCAAATCAAACAAATTTACTGTTAGAGAAGTGAGCACCGAAGATATCACTGATTTCAAAAATTGGTGGCCATTATACTATAAAAAAAACTGCGTGTCGATAGAAACATCTAGAAGAGGAATTCCAAAGGACCAAAAAGTGCAGTTCGGTATCAGCTCTTTTAGACAGTTTACCTTTAAGTGTCAGCTTCTGGGCTCCGTAGAGTGCTCACATTACATTGAAAGTTTTGTAAAACATACATTTAATTTAATAAAAGCAGGAAATAAAAATCCACCACTCCCAGCGGCATATCCCACTGGAAAAGTGCCCATCAAAGAAGGAAAAATGGACCACATTAAGAGAGCTGTGGCTTTTGTCCCACAAGAATTTCGCGAATATTATGATGAAATAATAGTATGGCCGACAATAAACAATACCGATTGTGACAGTGATTAAATATTAAGTAATTTCACTTAAATTTACTATAAAATAAAGTTCTACAAATAAAATATTTTCACAAATTAATTTTTTCGTATTTAATTTTTTGGAAGATGCAGAAAGGGCCTTCAGTCAAGACACTTTAAAGTCAAAAATAAAAATTATGAAAATATTCCAAAAAGAAATAACCTATTGTAATACTCCAACTAGTCTATATCTAACAGATTATATAAGCAGAACATACAAAAAACCATTTAACAAATTAAAAAATAGTTTTTTATCGATTGCTCAAAACTATATGACTTTGACTGAAGTCCCTTTCTGCATCCATCCATTCAATTGTAGGGCAACTGCAGCTGCTAGGCTGTCTGGACAACGATACCTTTTAAGATCACATTCTTGTTTATTTTATAAGGCTAGACCAACGAGACAGAAGGAACGAAAACTTTGAAACAATGCAAAATATTGATCGTGGGCGTTTGAGAACATTAGGTACTCCAGAAATGTAAGAGGCTGTGCTAGACATAATAGAAAAATCCAACTGGATGTAGGTACTGAAGGTGCAGCACAGGAATTTGACTTTAATGGAAGATTCACGATTAATGATGAAGGATTCTACTGAAGTTTATTCTCTGTTGCTAGAAGATTAAAACCGATGAACCAACTTTTGCAATTGCTTAGTTGAACAAACAGAAATTAATCTAAACTTTAATTCTAGACTGATTTCAACTGTAGGTAGAATTCAATATAAGTACGTAGTAGAAATGATGTTTTCAATAAACACAATTAATGTTATTATAGCCTGAAATTTCCATACCTAACGCTTAAAAACATTATTTTATACGTATAGGCTAAAATACTGGGGAATCTTGTAATTGGACCTGCTTTGATATCTTCACAGCAATAATATTCCTTTGACAGCTGCAGGTAATTGTTATCAATTAGCCGGTTCACCTGCATATGACGCAAAACCAGTCTCAGCATGGCTTAATAACAGTTGCTTTAACCGATAACTTGGCAGAAATGATAATGTTTGATGGGTTTTAAGGTTGCCCAATCTGACTATGACGGATTTTCTGGTTTAGAATCACATAGAAGTATCCACCGAACTTCAGTCCAACAAACGTGGAAATTGATTCGCTGTACATTTGCCATATTTGAAATATTTTCCTTCCATTGTATCTGAGTTTTGAGTCGTTAAAATGTCTACTTGCATTTTTAGCTATTTTTCCGTTTAAAGATTATTGATTTACAGTTATCAATCTTCAGCTTTTTAAATGGGTAGATTTTCCAATAAACCCTACAAAATTAATAATAACAATAGTCACTTTAGCAACTTCCGTGGTCGTAAATCAAACGCCGACCCCTTGCAAAATAATTCTAATAAAATATGTCTGCAGCAAAATGTTAATCTTTATTATAAATATTATTACGGACTAAATATAGAATAAACGACCTAGCGGTCGTTACAAAAAGAATCTAAGAGGTTTCTTTATTCCTGCATTTGTACGCTAGACTAAGAAGACGGGAAACTTTCTACGATAGTTTGTAGGGAATTCTATTACCTTTATAACAACACAGTCTGGCATTAGAATAAATAAGCAACATATAGTAAAAGTTGCATATTATGAGGACGCATACCTACGATATACCTATCGTGGAGTTCTCTACATCAACGAAAATATTCTAAAGCAAACACTAAACACTTAATCTCAAATAGCTGGTGATAATTTATTATAAGCTTCTTAAACGTTCAATGAAGTTTTAAAAAATTCAGAAATTTCAATATGGTGATAAGTAGACCTTTACCAGTTTTGCATCCTGGCTATTTATGGTTTTGTTCGAAGATTACTTTTGATATTTATTAGTTATATTACACTTGAGTTTGTCGTACTATTTAAGGTTTTGACTCTATTCACTATTCAATATCTTCCGAAGATAAGTGTAGGTTTTGATGTCCGATGTTATAATATTCCGCACTAGGACACTGCCACAGATTTTCATGAAACTTGTGAGTCACTTTTCGAATATATTCTACTATGGTTGGCATTTCCAGATCGTAGTGAAGTTGTCTATTTCGAATAAGCCATGGGTCGTTTACTGATAGTTGAAGCACTTTGTTCTATAGCACTTGAAACTTTATGAGGTGAGTTTTGGAAGCATTGCCCCAGACGTTAAATGTATGGGTTATGATTAACCGGAGTACAGACTTGTAGATAAGTACAGTGCAATTAGGATTTACCTAGTTTGGTTTTTTTGTTGATGAGTGGACACTGGAACACTGATAACCTGGCATGGCAGTGGATGAGTTTAGTGTTGATGTGGAATCCCCAGTGAGGCGGGTTTCTAGGAATATTCCAAGATATTTAATAGCTCTATCCCGAGCACTATACTGCACTACTTGGTTGTTTATTACTAGATTTTGTGCGAGATTTATGCATCTTAATGTAAAAACCTTTGCCTCACATTTATCGGGGTTAAGACTAATACACCATTACTTGAACTACAAGTTGATTGAATTTGTTGCTGGTTGAAGCATATTTATAGTTGTATTAAGATCCCAATCTTAAGTTATTAATGCATTGTCAGCTGCAAACACTGGTATCGCAACATTTACTTAAAGAAAGTCGTGTACAAATATATTAAATAGTGTAGGTGCAATCACGGAACCCTGAGCAACACCAGACCTGATTGTTCTTAAGCTTGAGATGGTGGAATTTATTCTTGTTTTAAATATGCGCTCTTGTAGCTATGATGTTATAATTTTAGTAAGATATTTTGGAAGGTCTAAATGGATCAGCTTAGAAATCAATCCAACAATCCAGACTTTATCCAAGTATTTCGTTATGTCAAAGATAATTACGGTTGTGTATGTTTTGTGTGCAAATCCTGATTCGATTGTTTCTACAATTCGTTGTAGTGGTTGGTTTGTTGAGTATCCTTTACGAAAGCCAAACTGATGTAGAGGAAGCGTGTTCTTGTCGTACTGCTGATGTTAGTCTACAGTGTACTACTTTTTCCAGTATCTTTGAAAGGGTACAGAGGAGACTAATTGGTCGGTAGCTTGCAGGATATTTAGGGCTTTTCGTGGTTTATTAAATAGTACGACTTGAGCTTTTTTTCAGGTTTGTGGGAAATAACCTAACCGCAAGCAGGCATTGAAAATAGAAGCTACATAAGCTAGTGATTTTCTGTTAGCTGTTTTAGAATTGTGTTCGTTATCAGGTCATATTCTGGAGATTTTCTATTACATAACTGCTTTATGTTCGACCAGATTTCCTGAGGAGAAGTTGATTCAATTTGATCAAGGTCATTGTTTGGCTGATTTTTTACGGCATAGTCGGTTATTTCTTCTTGGAATTCTTCATTGTTAATATCGCGTTGGATTGAAAATACTGTTTCCAGGTAGTCTGCCAATATGACGTCCTCTTCTACGTCTCTGAAAGAGGTGGTCGCGTTGACGGTTATAGGTGATATGATTGTTGTTTCAATATTCGTTTTGTTGCCTGCCAAATGATATGGTCTCCTGGTTGAATTTCTTAAATGTATTGGCGATATGTGTAGATCCTATAGTCGTCTAATTCCCATCGTACGGTATGCATTATTTGATTTAGTTCTTTGCCACTGACGCCATAACTTATGTTTGATTTTATTTAGTTTATGAATGCCAGCTGGCAAATTGTATGTATTATTTATATGGTAAGCTGTTTGTTTTGTTGCTTGTTCTACTACCTTTTTGATGTTGTTGGTATAGTTAGTAACTGCATTTCTGTATGAAGAATATGTATTTTGCTGTGGTGCTGTTACTTGAAAGGTATAGGCAACCGAGATGTGATGGAGCCTGATTTAATCTGGGTAGAAGTAAATATTTTGTGTTTTTGAGCAAGGAGTAACTGTAACAACTGCAGTATACCTTGATAGCTATTAAATAAGCATAATACAAGACCAGAACATTACAATATTGAAGAATCTGAACCATGTCTACACATAAGAAAAGACGAAATTGAGAGAGCTATCCACAATATGCAAAACAATAAATCGCCTGGACCTGACGAAGTTCGCGTGGAACTGATAAAAATTCTATGTGACAATAACACGGATTTTCTCAAATATCAATTTCATCTACGATACAGAAAAATACCTACTGACTGGTTAGTGTATTGTTTCATTACCAATACATGCTCATTAGCTCATTAGTCATCAATCACATCGCCAAAGTGTTCACTAAGATCATTCACAGCAGAATACCTAGTAAATGTGACCTATACACCAGCGAACTTCAATTTGGCTTTGGAAATCCCCTAGGAACTAGAAAGGTAATGTTTTCACTACAAGTTCTAGTGCAATGCTGTAGGGACATGAACCGCGATGTGTACGGCGTACGCATGTTTTATACATTTTTCGAAGGACGGAATCAAACGCACAAAGCTAGTAGAAATACTGAAAGAAGTAGGGTTTGACAACGAAGATATAAGAATTATAGCGAATTTATATTGGAATCAAGCAGCTTACGTGAACATAGCCGACAGCAAATCAAAAGAGGTGACGATCTAAAGAGGCGTACGGCAAGGGTGCGTCCTCTCACCGACCCTATTTAACATCTACTCTGAAAAGATGTCTCAAGAGGCACTGGAAGACTGTCCTGAAGGAATTAAAATAAACGGAAAAAACATAAACTACATCAGATACGCAGATGATGCGGATATCCTCGCAAGTAGCGTAGAGGACTTCGAACTCTTCTTGAGGAAATTAATACAACGAGCGAGGAATAACACCATCAGCAAAAATGCCCAGTCTTCCATAGTTTTGACTTTAATTCAAGAGGCTATAGAAAAATCCGAGAGATACACATATTTAGGATCAATGGTAAACGCAAACTGGAATCAATCCGTAGAAATCAGATGCAGAATGCAAGAACTGTATTCGATAAAATAAAAACATTTTTCGTCAGTAGAAACCTAAGCATACAACTGAAACTAAGAATGGGCAGATGTTACATCCTTCCAGTCCTTTTGTACGGCGTTGAGGAGTGGACCATGACCGAAAGCTCGAACTGTTCGAAATGTGGATATACCGGAGAATTATACGCATCTCATGGATCGAGCATATAACTAACAAAGAAGTACTTAGAAGAATGGGTAAAACGAAAGAAGTGGTATACACAGTGAAGAGAAGAAAAATGGAGTACTTCGGACATATTATGAGAAACATTAAGTATCGACTATTACAACTGACCCTACAGAGAAAGGTCCACGGCAGGAGGGAACCAGGAACAAGAAGGAACTCGTGGCTGCGAAACCTACGCCAGTTTGGGATGACATCTGTATAATTATTTAGACAGGCAGCTGATAGAATAATAATATCCATGTTAATCGCCAACGTTCGCAGCTAATAAGGTATCAAAAAAAGAAGAAGAATACATGTGCGCGGAAAAAAATCCTGTCCCCAAGACGGTGACAGAAGTTAAGTCGTTTGAGTGCGTTAATGGGCATGGATTAACTAAAGATAGGCATTTCATTCTAATCTAATCACCCGTTTGCCCGTTACTCATATATGTAGTAGTTACCTAGCTTTTAAATAACAGTGGTGTGTAAAGCAATTATCAAACTATATACAGGTAAATAATTTGTCGAGGTTCCAAATAATATTACATTTCAAGGCAATCCCTAAAAGTATATAAAATACATTTTTACAAAATAAATCATAGTTAATAAGTTGTCTTTGCGATAATTAATTATAAAGCTATTTTTAACAGTTTATTAAAATAATGGACTCCACATCACGCACGAAGGAGAGTAAACACGTTACTAGCTATTTATCCAACATGCATAATTAAATTTGATTCTTTAGGCGTAATAATAACCTTATCATAACCTTAATTAGAAATAAAACCCTGAACTTAATATTTAAAATAGTTTCGAATATGCAAAATCACCTCCACTAATATAAAAACCTGTACAGCGTTCGTTTGCGGTAGAATTTATTCAGATTCGTGTTTGAGTAAACTACTCTTCGAAAATAACGTGACGCCAAAGCATTCCTAGAATACCAAAATACCAAGAAGTATTTTAGGCAGTTGCTTATAAGCTAAAATTCCAAGAAATATTTCGCCTGTGTAAGCCTTTGCCTAAGGCTTTGGAAATAACAGGAATTTAATTGACAACCCACAAACTTTTAGTTAAAAGCAATTGATGTATTTAGGTTAGGTATTTTATGTATACATATGGGCAATAAACTAAAAAACCGACTTACCACCATCATCTATCGGTTATGGAAAGCTTTATATAGGTGACGTTGCAGTTGCTCATTTCATTATTAAGTTATTTGCCAGTATAACATTTAGCAAATGAGAAAACAAAAAGTTTCAAAGCTTGTTCAAAAAATAGGAAAGTTGCATGCGCAAAGTTTGAGAATAAAAATAGGAAAATTTAATTTAGGAAAAGGGGACTACGCTTGAAAGCTTGAAAATCCAATCACTCATTCTGTCCTGCAGTTTGTAGGGATTTCATGCAAATGCAACCACCTTATCTTGAGTTACAGGTTGCTTGTCAGTGATTTTGATCGATGGATACGTATGTATCTTTGTTGAAGTAAAGTAAATTGGATATAAGCAGAACAGACCCTAAAACGGTACAAACGAAAGGGACGGTTGTGCAAAACAAAATAATCGGATAACATTTACGAGCATGGAATGAAGCTTGGTGTAAAACGGTCCATGGAAGCAACACAATATAAATCGTATGGCACAGGATAAACGCGAAGTATTGCGAAGTTTCGTAATTGTGATCGATCTAAAGGAGTCGGCGTTCTTATTTTAAATGAGAATTTAGTGGTGCGTGCTTTTAGGAGATTTCCATAAATACTGCAGGCCTAACTTCTGACCTACAAATGTGAATACCCAAATAAAAGTAAAGTTTATTTGAGGCTTACCAAGCTTCTACTTTTATTGCGTGATAAGTGGCAGAAACGCGAGTGTTGCGGTAATCAAAGCGTGTCTGTGTAGATTTTCTATTCTGCCGGTAGGACAATTACACACCTATTACTACCATTTTTTCGTTATTACAGATGACCTCGCTACGCCTTACCGAACATGAGTCGAAATTAATATTATTTCCAGAAATTGGTCCGGAATTTGGTTTATTTTTAAGTAATGAAACATTTTCAATAGATACAAAATATCTAGGTCCATCTAAATTACTGATATTTAACCTTCGATATAATAGTTAACATTCCCGTATGAAATTACATAAATACATACATTCTGGAAATATATTTTCAGTTATTGGTCATAATAATAAAAATACCATTCGATATTGATGATTAATTGAGATTAATTCAAAGGCGTGGGATCATCATCAATCAATAATTCCCACATTTGGTTGGCTATTTTTGTGGGAAACCTTAGTTACATTTGGAGTGAGATAGCATTCGCCTATTTTATATCCCATACTGTTATGCATGGCGGAGAATGTAATACTCTGACAGTTTTTGATGTAAATTGTTCCGTTTTAAGCTGGTTGACTCTCCTAATTCGCCTTTTATATTTGCATTGCTTGTAAATCCGTTTAAAGACGGAATCATAAATATGTTTCCTCCAGTATATTTCATTTACATCTATACTTTCAAGTTACAAAACCATCGGAAACCTAAGAATACTGTATCATGTAAGTTTTAAATGGTGATGATAGCTCAGTTGATATAGCGCTTACTTCCGGAACAATACGTCGATTATGTCTTGGGGTCGAAACATCTGCTTTACCAAGTAGCGTAAAAAAATCTTACGCAGCAACTCACCACATACTATTCCCCAATTCGGTTAGCAACCATGAGATCTTGCTAAATATCTTTAGAATGTTTGTCATTCGAATTCGACATTAAACTGCAGCTCCCTCGTGTTTTCACCTTAGCACTGAGGCGAAACGCATGGCAGAGAAGAGACCGATATCCAACAGTGGGACATAAAAGGCTGGTTATAATGATGATGACGATACGTTTAAATGTAACGTAGCTACATATAGGTGGCAGTTTTGACAAGTAGATTAATCTACTAATTATACACAAGTCACCGCAGTCTAGCATTGCGAATCCAAGATACATATATCTGTTGTTTAAAGTAGATTAAAGGTTTTTAAAAGTGAAAATGGCCGGATTCGGTTTGATAAAGTTGTTAAGTAGCAACTAAAATATATAGTGACTGTTTAGCTTAGATAAAGATAGAAGCAGCAAAATTAATTAAAACAATTAACAGAAAATATTAGCCACCAAAAGAACTTGCCCATACAATCGTCACAATGTTATAAATATTATCCTATGTGTTCTACATAATATTTAGTTTTCTTCTACTTCTTCCTATATTTCCGTTTATGCCCTAAGCCATTGGGTCGTTTATCCGTCTCCTATAGATGTTGCGGTCTTGCCATTGTCCTGACTTCTAAGGTGTTCTTACTTCTATTCCCAGCCGTATCCTTGATATGGTCTTTCCACTGAATTGGAGGTCTATAGAAGTTGTCAATTATATTCCTTGAGGCTTTCGCGGTTTCTCGAACTGTCAGTATTACAATTTATTAGCGTCTTAGACCGCGTCGTCATTTGGGAACTACACCCAGCATTGTCAGCTAAGGACCGACCTGTAGCTTGTCTGCCTTTACAAGTATTTGCTCTAGAAGTTTGAGTAGTTTGTTCGTCAGTGTTCTATTCACTCTGAAGATGCAAACTGCAATGTCTTGCGAAACGTTAGTTTGTATGGGTTCACAAACAGCTAACAGGCATAAGCCGATTAAGTATTATTGTCCTGGCAAACAAAATACATCAAGATCAAATCCTTGTCCGCCCCAAGATTTGAATAATATAAGCACACGACCCTGTTTAGACAGGCAGGGCCTGTGAACAAATATTGTTCAAAGCAAATGCTTGTATAAACAGACAAGCTACAGGTCGGTCCTTACCTGATAATGCTGGGTGTAGTCCCCAAATGACGAAGCGGTCTAAGCCGAAAGCAAATTGTAATATAGAAAGTTGTCAATTGTGAAGACTTACGGTTTGGCACAGCTACAGGCCAATGGTATTTCCATTACTTTTGTTACATTATTAATCGATCATTTTGAATCAATCTACTGACTTTGTTGATAAGTCATATCTTGCTGCTTAATTTAGAAACCGAAGAGCTTACCATCATGAAAAATTCACGAAACGGTCATTTACTTATTTTGTCACCGTATGCCCCATTGAATTTATTATTTTCAGTTTTATCACAGTCATAACGTCACACACAAATGATATAACAGCGTTGTGTTATTGATGTGAATTGAGTCTCACGGCCGGAATGTTGCTCCTATTAAAATAAACAAGTCTCTATGGTTAATTTATGACGAAGATTGTGAGGACTTTAAGTCAATGGATCATTGACAATAGGCAATCGTAGAAGTAATATTGATAGGGATTAACTACATCCTTCCGACATCTAAAAAGGACGATTGGAAGTGTGTAACCAACTGTTTATACATTATCACCAAGAAGGCTACAAATTAGCCGGTGATTTTACTCAACAGTCTGATAGTGCGAAAGACCTAGAATTTAACGTTGAATCATAATGACAGAACTGCAATAGACAGCTGCTGAGACGTTTCGTTGGCAAAGCCAAATTGGGGCATTGAATATGATGGATTGCCGCATTACATTTTCAGCATTGGCAATGACTGAGGTTTGAACTCAACACATATACGGTCTCATACCAGTGCTTCAGCAGCTTTCTCATCCCTCATTTTCCAAGCTATGCCACATCCATTCTATAGAGCCCTAGACTCTAGAGGTTTTTCTCTAACCTATTACTTTCTATTAAGTCGTTTGAACGAACACTTTAAAACACCGGGGAGGTCTTACTTACACCACCTTATAGATTACATAGTATTAATAGAAAAAAGATAATCATTCTATTTTTGAAACGCATGCTAAGATAAAAAATATAATAACTCTCGCAACTTAGATCTGTTATAAAACATTGCTTAAAAATTTGTGGATATTTCCTTGTTTTAAAGAATCAACGCCTATATAGATTCTATAGAAGTCGTACTTCCCTTCCCATTTACATATTAAATCGAACGAGGTTGGTCGGTCTACCAAGAGAAGCAAACTCTGGTTTGCTTAACGAATTATTAATTAGCAACTTCTTGAGAAATTTTCGTATTTATCCGGCATCAGGTGGTTTATTCTCGTTCTACTGCGGAGCATTCTTTAAATTATTACCTTTCTACTTCTTGCTCATCCCGTAGTGCATTCGAGCTGCCTACTTTACATAATCTACGACTCGTAATTTTATTTGATTGAAAACTACTGTTACCATTGCCTTTTCCATACTGTATAGGTACATGCTTATATAGTTTTACGGGGACAATATAAGGTGAACCTAAGGTTTTTTGACACAATAACATCATGGTCTTTTAATATAGTTACATACGTTACTATCTTCCTCGATATAATAAGCATTTGACCGTGTTTGGATGAAAGAAATATTACATAAATTAATAAAGATCAATACTGCATCTTGTTTGATTCACATAATAAGATCTTCTTTCACAAATCGCATTCTCGCCACGGTGATCAACTAAAAAGTATCTAAAGTAATCAGAGATCGATACTTGAACTAAATCTATTTAATAAGCATGTACATTACATTCCTGAATATGGTGCTTGCTAGGTTTCCCGACGATACTGTAATTGCTTCTCAAGATAGTAATTTAGCTACCGCAATTAGCCACCTTCGGAGAAGTATTGATGCTATTACTAAACGGTTTTCTAGAGGGTGTCTACAACTTAGTGCTAGAAAATCGGAAATTGAAACCTTTGCACTCCCTCGAATAATCAATACTAGAATTTCACTAAATGGCCATTACAATGAAGCAATGCAGACAACGCAGTAAAATACCTAGACAAGTCATTAAAATGCAAATATCATATTCATTGAAATTTATAAGAGTCGCACAGTAGGTTGATGCAGATACATAAAAAAGATTTCTAGTGGAAACTGAATTTATGAAATACTTATTTGTTTCACATATGGTTACCCAATATGGGGCAATGCCGATGCTAGTATAGTTTTAAATTCTCCAAATTCACCATAGAACTGGTGTTACATATACCATTAAATTTATTAAGAGTTTCTGTTAGCCCTATATCACCAACCATACTAATCCTCTAACTGAGCAGTATAGTAATCTAAGAGGTAAAAGGATTCACTCCTATTTAAAGGTATCCTGCACAGGGCATTCATCTTTCCTCAGATAGTAACTAAGTGATACACGTGTTTAAACATCAGTGCTTTAAGTTGTTAGTGCCTATATATCGTTGTGTATACGTGACTAAGCCATTTGTCAGAGCTAATTTGGAGTTATTTCGAGTTATTATATAATAAAAGTAATTTCTGTACATGTGTTCACTAGTGAGTATTTTAAACTTATGTAACAAATTTACAAAAGATAAGTACTGAGTATGTTACCTCATCCCTTTAAAAATTACCTTTTTCTTTCTTTCTTTATCATGATTCTCGTTAGTACCGCTTGCGCAGTGTCGAGGCATGTTGGGTGTGAATGTTGTTGTTTAGTATCTTGTTACTCCTCTAATGCGACCGTAATTCGAGGAGGGCCATTAATTTCATCCCCAATGGCAAATGGAGACTGGGACCCAGTACCGATCTCCCAGGGAATTAGAAAAATTTCGACCCTGGGGAGATTCGAACCGGGAAGCGTTTGTACTATTACATCCAAACCTTGGCTCTCTAAGTCTCTACCACTGAGCCATCCCCGCCCTGTTCAAAAATTGCCTACATTTATAAAAGCTACAAGCAGTAGTTGTTACTATCTTAATTTTCAACTTGGGGATTTTACGGGCATGTATCGAGGCTTAGGAACCTTATTGTTGGAAAGTATCGGTTGCATAGCATAGATCAAACAGTATTCGTAGTGCAGAACAGTTCGCGCTGGTCTGTACTCGGAAGGATGGACCAATATAAGGGCATATGCAACCGGTCGTGCTTCGGAGGGCAGGTAAAGCCGTCGGTCCCGGTTATCCTACGAACATTTCTGATAACCGTAAACCATGTAGTGGTTCTCTATTCGACGGGTCAATCTAGCTTCCTGCCCGGCATACGAGTAAAGAGGGCTCATAGGACCTACTCCATTGTAGGTAATGAATACGCCATTGGCCTACACCTACACACAGAGGAAAAAGAAGAAGAATGTTGGAGAGTATAGTACAGTAATATGTCATATGGTAAAAATGACGAGATACTATTTATAAGATATAAAAACTGAATACTATCATATTTAAATTGTAATACATAAGAAACAGTAAACTGTAGGTGCAGTATTAGCTTACTGCATTTCAGTCAAGAAATTATAGAAGGAAAAAATCAGCTGCTTTTGAAACACCTTTCATGTTTGAAAACACTCACATACGTATGAGTAATACACTAGCTAGTCTACCAGGTAGTTGGTATGATTTTCCTACTATCATCATTGACAGCCTTTTCATCCCACTGCTAGGCATTGGCTTCTTCTCTACCACATGTTTCTCCTCAGCGCTAAGGTAGAAACACGAGGACCCTATAGTTTAAAGTCGAATCCGAGCGATAGAAATTTCAGAGAAGGTTTTTAGCATTATGATCCCACAGTTGTAAGCCGGATTGGAAAATTATGTTTGGTGGTTTGCACACTAGATTTTTATAAATCTGCATAGTAGTGCTAAGGTTTCGAACACAAGAAAATGAGCGCTCTATCAACTGAGCTACCACCACGCAATTGCCCTGCTATACTGGGAACAAAACTGCATAACAGACCAACCACAGGAAATCGAAATAGATGTCATATTTACACTGGACGTCGTCAAATGGTTAAAATAGAACACACAACAACGAAAACTCATTTCAAACAATATTAGGTCCTACTAAAAGATGAATGTAGTAGAGCTGAACTTTATCCTCTAGGGAATACATAAGAAAAATCCTATAAACATTAGTACAAGCAGAACGATTTTTTAGCAATTTTACGAAACACTAATGAAAATATCGACTATATGGTATTATAAAATGTTTGGCATCAAACTTTTGATTTAACTTACCTCTTGGGCTAGTTAAAAATAAACTACTGATGTATATTCACAGTTTATTGTAAGTAGTTTACTTGCTCAGCTTTTCAATTACTTATCTTAACTAATATGAATATGTATTAAAGAAAAACTTATTGCAGTGTCTCTCAAACGCTATTAAAGGATACTGCAGTGAGCAATTACCTATAACTTCTGTAATTGAATATTTTAGTGCAAGTTTCTTTAGTTAATTAAACATCCAGTAACTAATAAAAGTTCATATAAATGAGGTCAGTATCTATACAGTTATTTTTCAAAATTCAGAGTAAAATTGGTTTTCTTTGAATCTGCGTACCGGTTAAACTTTGAAAAATAACGAAACTAGCTAAGAAAGTTCCAAAAATTTTTACATTACATAACATTAATTGTTTTAAAAACCATTCTCGGCTGATACTGGTTTGCGGTTTAGCAAACGTAAGAAGACAAAGTAGAACTAAATTAAATTTATGAATAGTTAATGACTTAATCAATAATAAGTAGTCATAACGCCACTCGCTTATATTCTGAATCAAACAATTATAAATGAATAATCGTCAGCCAATTAACTCGACATCTGTTAGACAACTGTTACAATTTAAAGTAAAGAGATCCGTAACAAAGAGAACATGCATATTGAAGAACAATCAACGAATTTACAACGCTATTTCCATAAGACAATAAAAGGCAAAGTTCAAACAAAGGAAATATCACTCGAAACAGACGATTTAGAGGAAATTTAGAAGATACATTGTGAACGGCAGCGGTTATATCTCGTCACAATCAAGAAGTGAATTGGGCTCAAGCACACTGCAGGTTGATTGAAAACTGTTAGGAATGAAGTCAGGAGGAAAGGCAGTTTGCAAGACCTACTTGAGGATGTTGAGACAATGACCTAAGTCATTTACAAAGAACAAGGCAGCAAAGCAAAATAATTAATTATAAAAATAGAATTTCAAAGGGAATAAACTTGAAAGAAACTAAATAAATAAGAAAATTTCTCTCAGAATTGTTTTCTGTTAATCGTAAATCCAAAAGAAGCAATCGAATAAATAGCTCAACCAAAAGATATATTGCTGTAATCCAAAACTGTGTTCAAAGAAACGAAAATCATCAAATAGTTTGATGTTTCTCAGGTATTTATAAAAGGGATAAAGTTATATTGAAGGTTTATTCCAGCAAAACGCTACAGTCTAATTACATGCGAAAAAAAGTTTACCTCCATTACAAAAGTTTGCAGGAGATAGTAGATAAAGAAGTGGTAGAAGGAAATGTCACAATTGAAACACAGAACAGATGGGAAACTACCATACGTATTTTTAAATTTAGCATGTAAGAGTAATTTCCTATTTCACGATTAGAAGATAGCTATTGTACACATTAAAAAAAGGTAGTTGTAAAACTTATATAAACTTATAAAAACTTAAATAGTAATTGTAGACACATCGCCGCTTAACGATTCTGGACAACAGACTTTAAAATATTTAAAATATATATTTTAATATCTTCTGAAAAGTGAACAGGAGGATTTCCGGATTTGATTCTCAAATACGTCAAATAATAGCAACAGATATACTATGAAATCTACCAGCATACCTGTGATTTATTGATGTGGAGAGCATTTTCGATAAAAATTTATGCAAAAATGGAACGGAAACAGAACTGCGCGGTAAAACCTTATAGAAGGTTTCAGCAACACATTAAAATGCAAAGCATAAGTTCGAAGTTTTTATAGGAGATGAAACATGAAGCCATATTGATCCCATTCTGGTTCACAATAGAAAAAGAAGAAATTTTGAGATGCCGAGAAATCCGATGGGTTATAGAAATATAAAGTGTAATGTCTGACACGGACGTTCTGATTTTTGTAAGTTTATTACAATGGATTTCCTGAATGACGTGCTGTGTAGAGAATTGTTTGTGAGCAAACACAGAAAACGAAATTTGTGTCTACTCCTGAATGAAAGTGGAATATGACAGAATAGGATATAAGATGTTGCAGCAGGTGGTCACAATTAAGTAAGCATGGGCGATGTTAGAAACTCAATTATTATGAAGTAACACGGAAGTAATTTAGAATCGTATTAGTAATTGTTACGGAAGGTTGAACTCGTCGAATAAGAAGATGAATATTTGTAAAATATTAAAATTATGACCTCACCCATGTAGATGCGAATCTTTGTAATCAATGACAACAAATCAATTTAAGGCCTAGGTGATAGCTCATAGAGAAAATGTACTTGAGTAGCACAGATAGCTATGCTCTCACGTCTGCTTCGTTTCGCCAAACTTTGAGTAGATTCTTTAGATAAATATGTAACTATTCATCTAAAACTACATATAAAAATAAAAACATGGCTAGTTCTAACTGTAAATTTTTAGTATTTGGTATTATCCTAAGTCAGATTACTATTACAATATCCCTTTTTGTAGTATAAGTAAGTATCCCAGAATTGTTGGCTATTTTGATACAAATGTGATTACGACTATTTCGATTATCAACCGTATCAGCAAATATAATTTGTCATGTAGTAGCATCTTAAATCCCGCGTGATCAAGAAATTGGGTAGATTGAAACAGGTAATCCACAATTCTTTCTACATTAGCTGTAACACCCAGTCGATTAAAACCTGTAGTTTAGTAACAAACATTTGAATTACTTTTCAATACAATTATTAGATGAATATTCTTTGAATTTGAAGTATTAAAAGAAAACACCTATCCTTCCGTTATACTGCCCATTGCATGAATGGTAGTGTCTCAAGGATAACTGGGTGTTAAAATAGGTGAAAAAATTGAGGTTGCCATTAATGGCAATGTATGTCTAGTTATATTCGAATTCCACTTCTCTTAAACGCAGTTGAACATTAGGCCCAAACTCTGGGAGTTATAGGTTAAGGTGCTATAGCACATAGTAGCAAGTCGTCTGTAATCTTCATCTTTGGAACGTTATACTCTGTTCCAGATACTAACCACGTCTTGGGAATAATTCCGTATTTTGAAAAACCATAAGGCAGTATATTTCAACCGGACAACGGTCAATAGCACACCTGCAATTACTTCAGCGTATCTGGTGCAGGCTTGTGTTGATTGACAAAGGTAACTTATACCTTCTAAGTGTCTAAGTGGCCCCCGGGTTGGGGTTATGGTCAGTTACATTTATTTTGTATTAGAACGTGTGCTAAGCGTAGCGTCAATATTTTTTTAGCTCCATTTTATGGTTTTTTTTTTTACAAAAATATTGGTTCTTGGGTTTCTTAATGGACACATTAGAACTAAATTTCAAAATAACACAAATTAATATAATTAAAAATATCTTCTAAAAATAATGCAAACATTAATTCTTAAAGCACAGTAGGAATCGAACAACTTTATGCATCATAAAAAAGTATGTTCACTCTGGTATAGGTAGTCTTTATCCTGGTCACTGTTATCTATATCCTCCCCGTCCTCTAAATCCTCGCATGGGGAGCAGTTGCAATATGAATCTGTACTTCCACCATTACAAGCACCACAAATCTAGCTGCTGCATGTTATACATTAAATCCAGGAGGTTCCAACAGCGTCTATTCAACGTTTGCAGCAGACGTGTCTGTCCTTGGTTATATATTCTTTCCTCGCTTTCTTGTCTACTTTTCTCCACAGTGCGTGGTGTCCATTAGGAATTCTTGATAATACGTCAGTCGGACTGGGTAGACTAAAACCTGACACTCAATTTTGGCCGACAATATTACTAATCCCAATCCACAGTCTGTTCAACAATAAAAGAAACTGTGCCTTTGGGAAACAACCAGAGTATCTAATTTCTCTTCGCCACTGATCCAATTCTGCATTATTGGGGCAAAACAGAAATTTCGAAAGATGGCGTGAGATTTATTATGTCCCCATATAAATTTTATTATCTCTGCATGCCTCAATTCCTTTAAGAGAGAAGTGAAGATTGTCTCCCAGAAAACTACTGCGTTTTCTGTATCGCGACTGATTTCAAAGTGTGGTAGCAAAATAAAAAAAAAACACTTTAAATAAATGTTTGTCAAACTAATCACTTGGGCTGTTGGTATATTTTGTGTCAGGTGGGCCACCTTGAGTACAGTTATTATGCAGGTTCTGTGCTTTGTAAACAATCATGGAAGGAATTAGATCCCCATTTGGGTTGCCCCATACCACGACACTAATTGAAACCTAAGAGTGTTCTTGTACTCTTCCACTTTTTTTTGTATTTCTAGGTACTAAGTCTCGCCATAATTGTACAGATTTGTATTTTTGACATCCTGAAGGGCAAGATCAGCGTTATTAAAGAAGTCAAAATGTTATTACGTTTTACAGATGATCCACATCTTTTTATATTTGATGCAATTCTAATGGAGAGATTGCTGCGAACTATAAAAGATTCGAATAAATCCGCAAGTGGGGCATTCTCTTTAAATACATACACACGTGTTTTCCTTGTTTTTCAAGATATGTTCTTACAACATCTTAAATATCTGTTCGAATCAGAGGAAAACCTCGGTTCTACCACACCGAGGGTTTCCGCGATGATGGCTTCTTCATCCTTGCTTAAAATAGTAGGATGTCCAACAGATCTAAGATGCTGCCCAAGCATCACTTCAATTTTTTGGCAGCCCCTTCCCTGACATCCTTCATGGTAACTGCTTTTTCCATGTTTTTTTTTCATAGTTGGCATCTGTTTTGTGGTAGTTTCTTATCATTTTTTGCCTATACTTAAAGATAAACAAATTAACGCAAACTAAAAACCAACAAAAACATAGGAAAGTATGTTGCCTCATAACATGTCCAAATAGCCCCGGAGTATCCGAGTAGTCCCGCTTTACGGTACCTTCTCTTACCTCAGTTTTAAACTACTCTCGTATTAATTATCAGCAATGAGTACGTACATTTAACTTCTTGGTATGTATACCTAGTAGAAAGCTAATGAATCTAACCCGTCTATCTAGAACTTTCACTGCAGACTTTGCGATATTTTCAAAGATGTTCGTACCACAACTAGGACTGACAGCTAAAAGTAGTCTCTGAAATACGACCGAATCTATTAATCCGAGTACTGACTTGGGTGGATATTTAGTTCTGAGCTATCAATTCCGTCTGACTACCGCCTGTAGCACTCAGTTTTGTTAATCACGCGTAAGATATACCTCCGCATTTTATTTTAGGAATGTCTTATGCAATTTCAGAGTCTAAAAGAACTTATGGTGGAAGTTGTTACTATTAAATAATTTCTTTCAGTTACATCAGTCTCAACCCAACTCTTAAGCAGATAAGAGAACATTTAATTCTACGAACTTACTTTTAAATTATCTTTATGAATACAATCACTAGTAAGCACGAACCAAATCAATGTCTGTTACTAATATGTGGAACGTATTATAAATGAAATATTTCATGTACTATTCACACCAAATCGCCCCATTTAAAATATATTTTCCTTTAAGCTATTTATATAACATGGAAAATTCCACAATAAATGCAATTTACTTTGTACATCTATTGCTCTTCTTTTCAGCCCACTCACCGTTTCTGGATATTTTCAGAGTTCACCAATATGCGTTCTCTTATAAAGATAACAGTATGACCTTTCCGTAACCTTCGTCGTATATATGATATGTCTAATATTAAATTTCTAGATAACCAAAATGCGTATTTAAAAAAATAACATTATTACCGGAAAATGTTTAAGCCAATGTAATTTACACCGAATTATAATTAATAGCCACAACTTTGAAAGGTTACGACCTTACGACCTTATTTTATTTAAAGCTACAAGGTTTACCTTATGTACATACAATCTCTGTATTAAATCCCAATGGATTAAACCACGAATGGAGTGATTTGCTCAGCTACTGCCATTGGATTATATAATTTCATATAAGGAACACTCCCCAGATAAAAACTGAACAATAACAAATATCAGAAAATAGTAGAGACCGTTTGATTAGACTAAGGGCATTATTTGTAAAGCTAGTCACTTTCTACCTACACACCCTATAAATTTGTGTTGATGTTTTCACTCTATTAGGAATAATATTAAGGGAAAATCACAATCATATATATGTTATCGCCTAAATTGAATTATTAACGTACTGAATAGCGGTAGATTGTATTTTTTGCAACTTATCGCGTACTTTTACAATTACCCTTAAGTGTAAATAATTTTTTTAGATTGCACTTCTTGTAATCCGAAAAGTACTTTTAAACCATTTTTAGTAGAGAAGACATGAACTGTATGGGGGTGGTTCATCATTTATTGTCTCTCATATAGAGACAAATGACTTAGACATTTGAAACAACTTTATCTCTCAACGTAATCCTCTAAAAGATTAACAGACGTAGTATAAAGATAATGTAGATCTTGAACAACTTAGGAAAAAACTCTTTGTCCTGCACTGTAAACCACTCATTCACAGCAGCCATCACCTCATCATTCTCCGAAAAATAACTTCCCGGATGATGTTCTTCTAATTTGGTGAAGTTGAAGTAACTGGGGGGTCAGATCTGACGAATATGAGAGTTTTTCTAAAATTTTAAATAATCAACAAGAAGAATTCTCCCAGAATCCCAAAACACTATTGCCATTATCTGATTTGAACAGGAACTTTCGTGGGGGAAGGGAACTACAATGCCGCCATTCCATACTCCTTCGCATTAAAGGGATGAACCCAGGTTTTACCTACAGTTACAAATCTTTCCAAAAATCCATCCATCCGTGTAAATTAATCTCAAATTGCTCGAAGCAGTGAGAAACCTGGTCCACTTCTAATCAGGTGACAACATTTTCGGAATCCATCATGTGCAGACTTTCTTTCAACGAAAAAGCTACATGTATTAGCAATATATTTGACCGTAATTCTCCGATCACCATATCATGTACCAAATCAATATTTTCTTGAGTGACAACAGTTTTCGGTAGTGGTGTTCAGTATGCACGATTTCCTTCCTAATTTGAAATTACTCTTCTTCTTCATTTTTTAATTACTTTATATGATGGGGTAGAATCACTCAACACTCCAGACATGTCATTTTAAATTTTCAGCGGTTATTACATCCCTTGTTCCGAATTTTTCCATTTCACCAAAATCATCAGCATCGCAGTAATTTTAAATGTAAAACTCTTATAAACAAGAGGATAGGCACGTCAACTTGGCATATATTAATGTCAATAATTGACGTTCCTAGGAAGAATTTTTTAATTGTTGGTTAAAGCCTTCTATGTTAGGGACAATAATTGATGAACCACCCTCGTGGTAGAAATCTCTTGTAAACTAAATGAGCTATTCACGGAGGAAGAAATAAAAAACTCGAATTTCTGATACGCATCGGGAACTGACCAACATGTTGAAACGGAGAATTTTCATTAGATACGACCCGTTTATTTTCATATATTGCATCCGGTTATTCGCTTTATATGTAGTATATTAGTACATAATGCACCAACGGACATAAAAACGAAAAGGGGTTTCTCAGTTGGAAGGAAAGAATGAAAGCAACAGAGGATGTCTGAACGGATGCCAGATTGAGTTATATCGAGTAAAGGAGCCAATCGCATTCCCATTGCTGCAACAGAAAAATACCTGCTCATAAAACAAAAAATCTCGTGATATTTCTATTTTATATATTTCATTATGCACCTGCCGACAAAAACGCATCTCGTATGAATTTAATACGAAATCCCGTTATAAAAGAATTTCGTTTTGCTACCATCCAATAGAACAGAAATTGATTTGAGTTTGCAGCTGGGTACTGTTTGAGAAAGCTTGAGTGAACAAAAGACGATCTGAACTTCGAAACTTTAAGAACATAATACAGAAGAGTTACTATAGAGGTGGAAGAGAAATTTGCTGCATACGCTGAGGATAGACCAATTGCATATTTAACGAGAAAGGAAAATCACTTACGTGAGCGACTGTAAAATAGGTAAATATATGGAGTCGGGCGTTAAAACCTTTAGGTACGGTTTATTCGTCTTTAATAATCACCGGTTCTATCGTTTGTAAATAATGAAGTAATTACGCGTGGGTACATCAATAATAATTATTAATTAAATGGTTTCATACAGGATTTCCTAGCGGATAAATCGTGGGAATTATACATAGGGGTTAATGTTTTCCCAGGTTTTATGTCCGTAATATAGAAAGTTAGTTTGGTAATTAAGGTAAATGACACAAAATTTTCTATCCATTATTTTGTTCCATTCAGCAAACGAACAAATATCCAATTTCAGTTTTGTACGTTTCTTAGTTTGTGTTGGATAATTTCCTCAAGTAGACGTTTTTAGTGATTTTGCAAAATGGTAAAAACTTCCGTGCGGTCATAAAAATCTATTTTTTTTTAAGAAAAACATGTATCCAAATCAAAGCTAAGTTAGATGCAGTTTTTGGCGAGACCGCACCGTCGCGACGCGTCGTTTAAAACCCTTCACATGTGAGTTGCCGAGTTTCAACGTGGTCGAAGTAGCTGTGACAGGAACACGGTAGTGGACGGTACAATGAGGTGACAACCAAAAAAATGTACAACATAATTGTAATAAATTGTAAATTGAAGGACCAACAGAAATGGTGAACGTATCAAACTGAACATGTGGCCAACGGCTTACACGAACATTTGGGTATGATGGAGCTTCGCGCATGTTGGTTGCCCCTTTACCACACAACAAAAAGTGCTCAAATGGATGCTTCAGCTGCGAGTTTCAAACATTTCAAGCGAACTAGAACGAATGTTTCCATGGATTCATTACTATGGATAGGACTTGCGTACAGTGCTATGCACGTGATACGGAGGAAGCGTAAAGGCAATTGGCAGAACCTGGTTGTTTGGCATCAAAGAAGCCAAATGGAGTTCCATCGACCGAAATGGTCTTGGCATCAGTTTATTGGGATCATCTTCATCAACAGCCTTTCCGTCCCACTGCTGGGCATCGGCCTCTTCTCTGCTACGCGTTCCTACTCAGCGCTAAGGTAGAAACACGGGGAACCTAGAGTTTAACGTCGAATCCAAATGACAGAAATTCCAGAGAAGGATTGATCCCACGATTGCAAGCCGAATTGGGAAATTGTGTGTGGTGGGTTTCATCCAAGATTTTTATAAATCTGCATGCTTAGCTTTCGAACCCAAGCCAGAATCGACATTTTATTCAGAAAGCAAGCGCTGGACCAACTGAGCTACCACCGCACTTATTGGGATGCAAATGGAATAATCAT
The DNA here is from genome assembly GCA_014611495.1 of Limonius californicus. NCBI lineage: Eukaryota > Metazoa > Arthropoda > Insecta > Coleoptera > Elateridae > Limonius > Limonius californicus. The sequence goes on along the minus strand of JABXWE010000495.1, from coordinate 7,707 downwards.
GATTAATTAGCTTCCAGATTGTATTATGCAGTATTATGCCAATTTAATACAATGTCTGAATTCCAGAATCAAAAAGAAACTACCATATTTTTTCAAGAAAAAAATACATTATCATCAGGATAAAGTACCAGCTTACACCTCAGTAGTTTTACACGAATAAAAGTTCGAATTCTATTGCAGCCGCCGTAGTCGCCAAACGTGGGACTCAGTGACGGGCATCTATTCCTGTAATCCATCTATAAACCTAAAGAAGAAGCTTAGAGAAATTCTCTGAATTTGAAGAGTTGGTCAAATCAATCTATCATTATACTCTAACGTTCTCAAGTGCAATTACACTAAGTAAGCTCCACATTTATTTGAGCCACAAAAGTTTTTGGTTGCTTTTTAGTACGATTTTCCGGGAACTAACGTTCCTTTAGGAATTAGTTATTACTATTCGTAGATTTACATCTTCTGAAAGAATACCATTATCACAGTGTTTGTTAAGTATAGAGACGAGTTTAACCTAGATTAATTCCAAATTGATTAGAATTTGTATAAAGCTATCTAACTCGAAACCTGCGAACCACATTTCGTTTGGTAGTTTCTATAAAACCCTAATAAATAAAGCTGTGTTGGGATGTAAGATATATACTTCATTCGTCTAATTTTCTCTTTTTTGCTTCTGGAACTCTGTATATTATACTTATGCATTCCTATATTAGTTCTCTTAATTTTTTTAGAACATTCTATACATTGTAATGTTTTTGTTATCCCGTAATTGCTGTTTTCTAAGGAGAACATATACATTTATATTTTAGATGGTGAATTATTGATTTTTTTATTACTGTCACTCATTTACGTTTTAGAAGCCTATTCATTTAAGGTTTATGATAATAGTAATATTTGTCAAAAATATTTTAAATCCGTAGAAAAAGTGCCTGCCCTGTAAATGAAAGTTAATTTGTTTTGTAAGTCAAATGTCCTTCTTAAATATTTTCATTTTTATAATTATTCGAAGTAGAATTGATGTAAGAACAAAACAAATAACAATCAGATATACATGTTTGCCAAGATTAGACCCTTGTAGTTTTAATTTTTTTACAAGGCCTTACCTACTGCGCCACAATATTGTAGTAAAGCTATTACTCCGCCATTAAAAATGTTTTCTTAGTTTAATGGTATTGTATATTCAACCGCTTACTTTATTGCTTAATTCAACGGTAAATGGAAGAACATTGATACTATAACGATTTTTATTCTGTGACTGTTAGTATTTATAGAATACATTACATATTATTTATACTGGGTTGCATTATTAAGTTTATGTATGCCACCTTTTGGATTTGTTGTAACCAAACTATCAGTTTTTGTTCTAAAAATAATACGAATTGGATAAATTATGTTTGTAAATGCGTTATATCACATGGCAGGTATAAAATATTTAAGGAGAAACTTTAATATTCATAATAATTACAATTCATCATAAACCAACCATGCTCTGATAAGTATTTGTACGATACTTTACACCCACAAACAATGATTTAATAAAAGCCTGATTAACATTTTAACTTACGTTCAAAGTACTGCAAATTCTCGTAAATCATCCGATATGTGCAATACTCCACTCTACTTTTTTATCCAACTAAATTCCAATAAATCCCAACGCGAGAAATTCCATAACCGCGGTGACCACAGATTCCTGCTAACCAATAAATCTCTAAAATATTCCTGTAAAAAGGCGAACGTTTGATTTGCTGTATGCCGAGTCGGTGTCGGAAAAATCAAGCCGGAATTTGTCATCGTGAAGTCAATAACGGGCTCCAAAAGCCGTTATTGGTATTATGAAATAAAGCCATGTTTTCTTTAAGAAAGGTGATATACAATATGTCAGTGCTGTGAAAAATCGAAAATCTTTAAAAACCGATTTTAAATTTTAAAAAGAATCGATTCCGTAAGAATTCTTAGAATCGAAACTCGTTATGCGGTTCTAAAATTGGTAATGCAAATCTGATTCTTAGAGTCGAGAATCGTTTTTCAGATCCACAGAATGCTGGAAAGCCCTATATAAATTTTCAAAAAATACATTTTGCAACATTTGAGAACAATAACTAGTCCCCCATGTATTGTCAAATTTTGGCACTACAAAATCAAATTAGTTCGAATTGCTTCATCCATTGTGTTATCTTTGATAATTTGTATAGTTCTTATTACTTCTTGTGTTTCTGTGTTGTTATCTAATTTCGCTTGCTTACAATAAACTTTATATTGAATGAATATGCCGATATGCATATGGCAAGTATACCGTTTCTGTAATGGTGATGCTAACATCGCAGAACAAGAAAACTGGAGATGTTTTACAAACCGAAGACACACTAATGGAAACGTATTTCGAAGGCTGGACCAACGTGTTCGTAGAACTGGTTCGTTTGTCGAAAGAAATGCGAACGCTGGCCGAGCAAAACAAGGACGCACAATATAACTATTGAAAGAGCAAATTTCAGACGCAACACACGAATATTCCTCCGTGAATACCCGACGATTAGCTGCAAAATTGAATATCCCTAGGAACAACGGTGTATATTTAATTCGACGAAAATACCTTCTTTACATATAATCTCTGAAAAATTCCACTTCTATATGCAAATGATAACATATTCCCATTGCATTCTTGCAATACGATTTAAATTAATTCGTGACAATGGTTACTGCTTAAGATGCGTTGTTTGGAGCGATAAGTGCATGTTTACCATAGATGGCAAATTTAATATGCAAAATGTTCGCTATAGGGCTGAGGAAAACCCACACGAATTTCGTGAATATGGTCACTAAAGAAGGTGTTCCGTTAATGTATGTATGGACATAATAAACTACAGGGTTGTTGAACCAATTTACCTACAAATCATCTTAATGACAATGAATACCTTAATGATTTGGAGCAAGTTATTGATGCGATTCCGTTGAACATACTACCTTATATGATATACATGCATGATGGAGTTCCTTTTCATTATTCCCGTAATGCAAGAGAGTGGTTCCCAAACAGATGGCTTGGTCGCGGCGGTCCCATTTTATGGCCCGCGAGATCACCCGGTCTCAATCTGTTAGACTTTCTTGTTTGGGGTTTGATAAAGAAAAAGTTTATGCGCGCCTCCACCAAATGCTGACGAAGTTAGAAACAGAATTAATGCGGCAGTATTCGAAATTATATCCAGAATACTAAAGCCAGTAGTGCAAACGATCATTGAAGATTGAAACTATGTTTAGAATCAGACGGACTTCATTTGGAACAATTTTTATAAGTTGCTAGTTACCCTGTTTGGGTGTACCATTTCCAAATGTATGTTTCTTTTAAATGAGAAAGATTTTCGACTAAGAATTTTACGAAGAACATCGCACATGTACCTTTTTCTTTAATTTGTACAAACCCGGTATATGATAAACGTGAAATTTATACAATGTTACATTATTATTATTTTTCGTCGAATAAGCTCTTGTGGTAATGTAATCAATATCAAAAATTGCAGTAACGATAGTGTACGTTTTAGAAAAATGGCGATACATTTATTATATTTTTATAGAGAAAGAAGAACTTAAGATTATATGTAAAAATAAATATCCGAGAAAATATCTATTCTACCTGTTAAGTTAATTTTCAGAAGTAGAAAAAATAATATTTTGGAAATATATTAGGAAGCAGGGAAATTATTCTATTTAATTTGTTGGTAAGCCTATTTGAAAACTAGAACTATCAATATTTAATCAATTCCCTCTTCTAAAATAACATCGAGGCATTTCGGAGATCATACCAAATTTTTATTGAAACCAGTTTGTATGGTAAATCTGCATTTTCAACAGCAGGAGTTGGTTTTTGTAAAACTGTCATCGATGCTTCACAGAAAATACTCAAAGGCAGACCAAAGCAGTAGTCCAACTATTTTTCAATTTCTGCTTCTTGTTACTTAGAAAATTCAGTTACTTGGATCTTCCACAAAGCTTGATTTAGATGAAAACGGCATCCGATAAACCAATGGTACTAAATACCTATTTATGTAACCATGTTTATCTTCAGGAACGGAATGTCCATCCTACTGAAGGTCTTTAGAATTAGATTGGGATTAAGTGTTCTTACGCGGACCAAACGTCCACTAGCCGAATACACAGATTACTACACTGCTCAACAAAATTATGGCATCACTCAATATTTATAGATTGCAACTATTTCTTCTGTGTTCTAATGGCAGATTCTTCATTTCAAACAAAAATAGAATAAAAGTACTAATTTTATTAAAAATAAAGAACCAACAGCTTCAAGTTTAGAAACAGAAGAAAACATTATACGAGTACTAACTCGATTTTTTTTACTTCATAAAGAAACTATAAACTGTTAATACCGCGTGTTTGCACCTCTGCTATTAATAACATCTTGCATTCTTCTCGTTAAACTATGAAATAAGTTTCTCACTGACTCCTGCGGGATATTTTCCCATTCTTCAGTCAACACCCTACCAAGATCTGCAAGTGAAGTACGAGCGACTTTTCTTTGTCTGATTCGTCTTCCAATTATGTCCCATACATGCTCGATGATGTTAAGATCGGGACTACAAGCTGGCCAGTCCATGACTTGAATTCCGGTATCACGAAGACACTGAAGCGAGACCCGAGCCACGTGAGGCCTGGCATTATCATGCATTAGTACAAAGTAATCCCCAACAAATGGGGCAAAGGGCATTACATGTGGTTCTAAAAGGTCAGCCACACACCTGTTTGCTGTCATTGTACCCCTGTCCACCACCACTAACTCCGTACGAACGTTCAAACGAATTCCGTCCCATACCATTATTAAACCATTTCCAAAACTCGTAGTTGGCAGAATGTTTCCTGGGGCGTGCCGTTCTCCCACACGACGCCACACATTAATACGTCCATCAGACGATGTTAGGCAAAATCTTGATTCGTCTGTGAAAAGTACGTTGCTCCAGTCGTTAATAGACCAATTAATATGTTCACGAGCAAACCTTAACCTGGCCACACGGTGTGTTCTGGTTAACTGAGGTCCAGTAACAGGCTTCCTAGGTCTCAATTCCACATTCCTCAATCGTCTTCTAACGGTTTGATCACTGATTCTTACTCTTCGTACTTCAGAAAGCTGATTTTGAATATGTCTTGTCGTCACAAAACGCTGACGAAGAGCACACATTCGAATAAATCTATCGTTTCTTTCGGATGTAGCTCTCTTTCGGCCTTGTCCTCGTCGGCGTACATATTCTCCAGTTTCTCTGTATCTTCTGGCTGCTGTAGATACGGAAGATTGATGAATTCCACACACCCCAGCCACATATCTCGGACTACGACCTTCTTGTAGGAGAGTTACAATTCGAACCACTTCTTCATTGCTTAAATTTCTCTGTTGACGACGAGGATCAATTACTAACACCCATCAAATAAAGCTTACACTCAAATCACCTTAAAGATGTCGAAGTCACCTATGACTACCACAAGAATGGGCTTTGTTACTAATTTATCATACATTTATCTGCAAACCATCAAAGCCTCCTATTTTTTATATTTCAGACAATGAAAATTCAAGTTTAGACATTAATCTCATATCCAAAATAATTAAATCCATTTCATAAAGAAAATTATGTTTTGATAAGGTGATGCGATAATTTTGTCGAGCAGTGTTTCACGAACGATTTCAACTAATTTGGTAACAAGGTGGTGCTCCAGCTTGTAATATTCGCGAGATTGTTGCAGTTTTAAATGAGTGGTATGGTAAAACAGAACATATTCGTTCTTTATTCAATTAATATAATGTCATGTTTTAAAACTACATAATATTCATCCACCACGATATTCATCATAAAATTGATATATAAAAAATAGCAACAGATACAGGTTTACTGAAGTAAATAGAAGTGAAACTATAGCAGCACTTGGAAACAAGGTAATATTGAATTCCGCATGAACATATTTTTTCCGCATTGAGATGATGTTGGAAAGAACAACTACAATGTTAAAGTACCTATATGTTTATTCATCTGGGTTATATTAGTATATTTTTAAAGGTTGTTTACTGTTTATGTTTCCTTCGAAGTAGTGAATGTCCCTTACTTCAGCCCTCTCATGCTATCTCTTCAGCCGGGCAAAATAGTGCTTTCAAGTAAAATTAGTTGCTGAAAGAAATTAAAATTAACTTATACCCGTGGAAGCGGCTGTTACTTGATAATCATTTGATAATTGTATCTAAACGAAACGAAAAAGATGACAAAAGGTATGACAGAAATTGTGGTGGAAATATGCCGAGAATGCAGAAAATGGTAATACAAAGCACTGATATAACAAACCATAACGATTGGACTATAAAAATATATGAGATACAGCAACAGGATCAATCCATACGGTTCCTTTAGGAAACTTACTTTGCACTCATATAATGATCACAACATTAATGACAGATTGGTTTGTGAGCGGAAACTGTAACATATGTTTTCAATTGTTACAGCCTTTTCGCACCTGACTTGTTAAAGTTACTCTACACGTTATTAATCGGGCAATTCGAATCTGTGTTTCTGACACAAACATTTTCCTTTTAGAGTTGAGCAATAATCTAAAAGAGAGTAAATCACATTTTCAGGAAAGCGCTATTTGTTAAAAGTGTAAATGTGTTGATTCATGATCTTGAATGCAATGTTTATTCTTTATTTCTTTCTACTAAAATAAAAATTTAATTTTTAATCGCAATGTATATAATTATATATACTTAGTTCGCTGATAGTTATTGGATAGCTAATCATTTTTAATAAATACAAGCTTCGTCTTGGATGTGCTATTTTCTTAGATCATGCAATGTCAACTGCCTTTAACAAGCCAGAAACGGCCAAATCTGCGAAACCCGATAACAGGAAGGAGAAACCATTAATACGTGATCCTTCCACGAAAAGCGGTTTACTGTAAGAACGCTGTTTGTTAAATCTTTTGATCTAGTAATGGCGAAAGCAATACAAATACCTAAAAAGTCCAACAAATATGCCGTTGCCATTAGTTCTGGTTTCAAGGTCTCACCTTAATACTTTTATGCAATGATTTTTATATTACTAACTCCAACGTAAAACACATTAATGTTCGCTGCTATTAATTAAACTGTCATTCTAAAACCATGAGTAGATCCTATACTGAAGTTTTATAACACAATAAAGGGGATGTCAAAGCGCTGATGAGTGATAAATAATATGAAAACAGCGATTATATTGAATCTATCTCTTTAGTTATTTAAGTTTTCTAATATTTACAATCATAGAATTATTTAAGGAACGACCTTTTCACATTTTTGGTAATTCAAATTTTAAACAAAATAGCATCTACTAAACTAAATGTTTTCAGCCGTGGGCTATAGGTTAGCGTGTTAGACTTCTACGCTGGAGGTCCTGGTTTCAATTCACAATACCGGAACTTTTAAAGGCCATTGTCCCTCACAAGGCAACGGCAAACCAGCGAGGTATTCTGTCAAGTATTTAGATACTTTCTCTGGAGTAGAAGTGTTTACAGTCCCCGTGGTTCAGAGCCCACGTTAAACTGTAGGTCCTCTACGTCTGTGGCACTATAAACGCGCAATACAAGTCTAGGAGAGAAGATCGCCACGTCTCGTAAGAGATAAAGCACTCGAAGAGAGAAACTAAATGCAAATTGCATAAAGGAAGAATCTGCGGGATTCATCTACCTGAGTTT